>JAHWFP010233094.1:322438-342734 GCA_023313725.1 Lithobius niger | reverse complement strand
TTAGAACAAACAGATGGAATCATTAGGAATAAACGGACGAATCATTAGGAACAAATAGACAGAATCACTCGAAATAAACGGATAAAATCCTTAGGAATAAACAGATTGAATCATTGGGAAAAAACAGACGGAATCATTTGGAATAAACGGACGGAATTATTACAAATAAAATGACGGAATCATACAAATAAATGGATGGAACCATTAGGCATTAATGGACGGAATTCTAGGACTAAATAGATGGAATCATTACGAATAAATAGATGGCATCATTGGAATAAATAGATGGAATCATTAGGAATAAATACGTGTCATCATTGGAATAAACAAACGGCATCATTAGGAATCAATAGATGGCCATCTTTAGGAATAAATAAACGGTATCATTGGGAATGAATAGATTGAATCATTGCGAATAAATAGACGGAATCATTAGAAATAAATTGATGGAATCATTAGGAACAAACAGACGGAAACATTAGGAATAAATAGATGGAATCATTAGAAATAGATAGAGGGAATCATTAGGAATAAACAGATGGAATCATAAGAATACATAGATTGAATCACTGGGAATAAATAGAAGGAATCAATGCGAATAAATAGACGGAATCATTTGGAATAAATGGACGGAATTATTAGGAATGAATGGATGGCATCATTAGGAATAGATAGATGGCATCATTACGAATAACAGATGACATCATTAGGTATAAACAAATGGCAACATTAGGATTAAACAGACGGAATCATAAGGAATAAACAGGTGGCTTCATTGGGTATAAATAGACGGAAGGATTGTGAATAGGCCGAAGGAATCATTAGGAATAAATGGATGAAATCATTAGGAATAAACATATGGAACCATTGGTAATAAATATAATAATAGAAAAGAACCTGGACAGTGCCAGCAGAAAGCCAAAAACACCCACTCACACGAACACAAACAACCAGGGGTCGGCCAAAGCAAACCAGGGAGCAGCTGAAAATAGAAACTTTCCAGCTGATTTTTGAAGGAGTCAAGTAACATGGAGAGAACAACAGAGACAGCCAACGAATTCCAAGACACGACCACGCGTTTAAAGAAAAGCCTGTGCCGAAGGTTCCCGGAAGAGAAACTGCCACAGAGTTTGAAGGGGTGCCCTCACGTCTTAGTGTGAGCAAGACAGAAGTAGTCAGCCGCCTGGACGTTAATTTGGTGATTTAGGATCTGGTAGGTGAGGAAAAGATCGCCCTAAAGGAACCTGGTTTTGACCGAGGTCAAGTCCAGTTTGTGAAGACGTTCTTCATAAGAAAAATGTTTGAGGGGAAAGCTCCATTTGGTGAGGCGGCGCTAACAGGTTTCGAGACGGGAGAAGAAAAGGGATAACAGAGGCGACTGACTAATCAGGGAACAGGATTCAAGCGTAGGGCAGACGAAGGTTTTCTACAGAAGAACAAACAGCTTTGCTGTAACAGCAGAGAAAGTCTTAAGAATATTAATGGGCTCTTTTGAAGACTTTGCTAATGACATTATTGGTATTCGTCTGTCTCAATTTCTGAGAAGAATCAACCAGAATGCCCAGGTCCCTATGGGGACGTATTAGTAGGAATGGTAATTCTACCACTGTGGTAGCTGCAGCGAGGGTTGTTATACCCAAAGTGAAGCACCACACATTTTGGAGGGTTAAGGGCTAGACAGTTATTGATCGCCCAGTTGGCAACAGCATCAATGTCGTGTTAAAGGTCAGGAGAATTTTCAGGTCGTCCGTATAGCTCTTACAAAAGGAACGGATGACAGAGTGGAGGTCGTTCATGAAAAAAAAAAGATTGAAAAGAAGGGGACCCAAGACAGACCCTTGGGGAACCCCGAAGTGGCGGGGACCAAGTCACTGGTAGAACCTCTGAGACTAACACGTTGTCGACGATGAGAAAGATAGGAGTCTATCCAAGCGATGTGGGACCTAGGAAAATTCAAGGAGACAATTTGTGGAGGAAAAGGGAATGAGAAACAGAATCAAAAGCTTTGCTGAAGTCAAAGAAAACAAGATCACATTACACCCCTTTATCCAGCAACACGGTAATAAGTTTCAAGGTGGTTAGATTGACAGGAACGGCGCGGGAGGAAACCGTGTTGGAACGTAAAATAAATATTGAAATGTTGACATGCTCATAATAAATTTATGAAAAACCTTTCAAGATTCTTAGAAGCAACACAGAGCAAACGAATCGGGTAATAATTATTAACGTCAAGGAGGGAACCACTCTTATGGGCAGGGGTGATATTAGCTTCTTTCCGAGTAGGGAAGGTGCAGGAATTAAAGAAACTTTGGAAAACCAAGAAAAAAGGGGTAGCAAGAGTCTTAGCAGAGGATTTGAGAAAAAAAAGGGGGAAATACCAACAGGACCACTGGAAGAATGCACCCTCAAGACAAAGAAAGCATGCTCCACGTCCAAGCATAGGAAAGCGCCAGGAACAAAATCAGCGTCCGTAGTAGGAGGGGGGGGGGGGGATAAATTCTCACTCTCCAAGGAGGTCAGTAGAAGAACCAAGGAGAGTCGAGGGGATGCTAGATTTAATGTAAATGGTGGCACCGCCATGATTGGTATCCCAATTGCAGTATACATAGGGATGAATTGGAGCCCAAAGATGCAATTATCCATAATGTTAGAAATGTGTGTCACGGTGACAATATATCACATCCAGATTTTGCGTGACGACATAAAGTTTGAGTTCGTCGAGCTTGCTGAACAGCCCTGGGGCTGTTAAAGAGCTTAAGAGAGTGGTAAGTTTTGTTGGTGGTCGTAATTGGCAAACAACCTTTAAGAAGTAACAGTTTTACTCTTTAATTTGATGCATGTTCCATCCTCATCGCCTTCAATCATATCGCTCCAGTCCTTTTCAGTTGGCTTCAATTTTTTTTTGGGGGGGAGGGTGGAGGTGGGAGGGATGTAATATTGTTTTCCAAAACCCCAGTTGGGCGGTTCGGAAGATTGGGCTTAAAACAGTGATCAATAGGCCATTGCCCAGAGATTGGTCCCTTGAGGGAGTCATGAGTAACGGTGGAAGGAACAACCTGACTGGAGGTAGGGGGCTTTGGGTTTGTTTACGTCTTCATCCAGTGAAATGTGAAACACGAGAAATAGATGGAATCATTAGAGATAAACAGACGGAATCATTAGGAATAAACAAATTGAATCATTAGGAATAAATGGATTAAAACTTTGAAAATAAATAGATGGAATTACAATGAATACACAGATGGAAGCATTGGGAATAAATAGATGGAAGCATTGGGAAAAACAGATGGAAGCATTGGGAATAAATAGATGGAAGCATTGGGAAAAACAGATGGAAGCATTAGGAATAAACATACGGAATCATTAGGAATAAACATACGGAATCATTCGGAATAAACATATGAAATCATTAGGAATAAACATATGGAATCATTAGGAAGAAACAGACAGAATCATTACGAATAAACAGATGGAATCATTACGACTAAACAGATGGAATCATTACGAATAACCACATGGAATCATTTGGAATAAACAAATGGAAACATTACGGATCATTATTCTTAATGATTCCATCTGTTTAGATGGAATCATTAGGAGTAAATAGATGGAAGCATTAGGAATAAACAGATGGAATAATTGTGAATAAGCAGATGGAATCATTAGGAATAAACAGATGGAAGCATTGGAAATAAACAGATGGAATCATTAGGAATAAACATGAGGCGTCATTTGGATTAAACAGACGTGAATCATTAGGAATAAACCAGACGGAATCATTACGAATAAACAGATGGAAACATTAGGAATAAACAGATGGAAGCATTGGGAATAAACAGGGTGAATAAAAATCGTGATTTTTTCAAAAAATTAAAAAAATCCGATTTGTTTGATTTAAATCGGATTTTTGAAATGTATACCAGATTGTTTACCTATGTTTTTCAGGGGTAATTTGTGGATGCCATTTACGTGAATGTTTACAGAGATAAGGCCTAGAATATGACTCTAAGTTTTGCCAAATTTAGATTTTTGGTTTCGAACTCATAAGGTCAGTTTTAATAAACATTACAGCTGTTAAGATTTAAATATAGCAGGCCGTAAGGTAAGATACTGGTAAAAAGAACTGCTCTGACTTCATGTTGGCAATTGATCAGTCTTCAGTCAAGTCATTGCCATCTATATGCCTGACTTATATTTTCGTTGAGTATTTTCCGAGCAAAAAAAAACGTTTTCCAGTCTGGAGTGTTTCTGGGAGGTTGGGTATTTTTGTGTAAACATACCCAAAGCTGAAAACCACCTCTCCACATCTGCAAAAGAGGCTGTCGCTGTAATCAGCTGTTCGACGACGCTGATTGTAAGAGAAGCTAAAACTTAGCCCGGACATTTTGTACGGTGTAATTACTTGAAACATGTAAAGGAAGGTACAATTTTTTATTTAAATTTTTTATTAATTAAAATAATTTGATTTTAATCGTGATTTAAATCGAAGTGATTAATATTAATAAAAATTATTTGATTTACATCGCTGATTAAAATCTGCTCGATTTAAATCAATCCACCCTGGGATTAAAGAACAGCAGTGAATCATTACAAATAACCAAATGGAATCATTTGGAATAAACAAATGGAAACATTAGGAATAAACAGATGGAATTATTGTGAATAAACAGATGGAATCATTAGGAATAAACAGATGGAAGCATTGGGAATCAACAGATGGAATCATTTATTTACTTCTTCGATGCAGGCTTCCAGAAGCTAGTTGAATTGTTTCCGCGATTGTTTGCCATAATACTGCATCTACCTGCAACGATGCAGAATCAACTACCCATCAGCTGACCCATGCTAACTCACGCTAGTGTGTTGCCATCAAAAAACAAACGTGGGTTAACACTTGGGCAGTACCTGAACAGAAATACGCATTTCTAATGTTTCGTTTTTTCGCAAACAAAATTGGGTGTACAGTGGACATACCAACACATGACAGACCAGACCATAGCAATTACAACAAAATGGAAGCGAAAAAAGCCAACAAATTAACTGAACCTAAAAAGGCTTCGCCATTTAGAAAAAAAGCATTAGAGCTCGTATCCCCATACTCACAGCTGTGAAGGTACACAAATAAAAACGGATTAAGAGTTCACTCGAACGCAACGAACTATAATTTGAACTCCAATTCCAGGGAACAAGAATTGTGACATGCCAGTCTCCATACACACGTATTCATGTACATCGCTAATCAACAAAGAAAACGGTTGGATACTTCACACAAATAAAATACGCACACAAAATACAACACACACACTCACATGAAACACGACGAAAATCTAAAACACGTACAAACAGACGTCTGACGTAACCAATGAATAAAACCATTACTTGTTCCCTGGAATTGGAGTTCAAATTATAGTTCGTTGCGTTCGAGTGAACTCTAATCCGTTTTTATTCGAGTACCTTCACAGCTGTGAGTATGGGGATACGAGCTGTAAAGTTTTTTTTCTAAACGGCAAAGCTGTTTTTTGTTCAGTTAATTATTATCCCATTACGTAACGTTTCTGCACTATTGCTAGTTCCATCTGTAAAATACGGACACTTTTAAAATTTATTGAAAAAGTGTCGAAAATGACAAAAATCGAGTCAATTTTTGTCAAAAAAGAGGCCCCTGGCGGCAACTAAAGATACTGACCTAAAAAAAATTAAAAATCACACATACCAAGTGGACCATACGACAACGTTTCCACACTATTGAAAGCTGTAAATTAAAAAAAAAGGTTTTTTTGATACACCCTGCTGCACATTCTTGTTTATCGCACTCTTAGGGAGGCGGGGAAGCATGTGAGGGTGAGTACGTCCACATCCCCATCCTTCCCACTATCACTCTTGCCCTCCACGTCTACGCATGCAAGCAGACACCAGGGAGGGTAAGGAGACATCAAGAGCATGCTCAGTAAAGTTAGGTAGGAAGGAGAGAACCAAGAACAAACACATCAATCAACGTGTATGTTTTGTACGCTTAGATTTCAAAGGAAAGGATATTTAACTTTCCAATACACTTGCAAATTTTCGACAGTCTGGTTTTTCTGGAGTTGGAGGGGCTCGGAATGACTGTCTTCGTCAGGTTGCCACATCACCGCTCACTTCGCCGTGATCGTTCGTCATAATTTAAATTCTTCATAATTGAAATCGAGTGTCTACGCCAACCGAACAAAAGCTCACTGTTGACTTCGCTGTGATCGTTCGTCTGCGTTCGTCAGACAAACGATCACAACAAAGTGAGCGGTGACGTGGTAGCCTGACACACACAGTCGTTCTGAGCCCTTCTGAGCCCTTCTGAGCCCTTCTGAGCCCTGTCGAAAATTTGCAAGGATAGTGGAACGGTTAATATCCTTTCCTTTGACATTTAAATATACAAGATGTAAACATGGCCTCAAATTTTCAAAGTAAGCGATGTGACATTTTAAAATTGCATCAATCAACGAAATTTGTCTCATCGTGGCTCCTTTTCCCTTTCCCCTTTGCACACCATCCGGACTCCTACAAGTTGTCTCCTGGTTTTGAAAAAAACTCACTCACTAGAAACAAAAGTGAGCTTGAGCAGAGTCCCGTTCCCTACAACTGAATCGGGGTGGGGAAGGAGACGAGAATGTGTACATGACACAGGCAGCGTTGTTATCTGCACACCAGAAAGACTGCTTACAAAACATAAGAATATTTCGGGGCTGAAAAAAAATTAAAAATTAAAATCGAGTGTCAACGCTAACCGAACAAAAGCTCTATGTTGGCTAAACATCGACATCACAATGCCTTAACTGATAAAGAAACAACACTAATTGTAAGCATATGACTAGACAGACTATCACAAAATAATTTGAAATAAAATAAACTGTTGTTATTTACCCTTTCATCCTTCTATTAGAAACTCTTGCAGTACGACAAAATGAAATTTCGGAATCGCTTACATCACTCCCTTCTGTATGGTGATTGTTCGGACATCTACAAATTAGACAGTTATAGAGTCAACAATGAAATGCTGGTCTTCTAGCAATAAACCTACTATTTCAAAAGCCGTTCTTTATTATAACAAAACAATCTTATCAGAACGGCATTATCACTGGATTCATGACAGCACATGTACCAACCTAATCTATAATAAATAACTTTTTAATTTTCCACATTTTCACTAGGAATGACAATGCAACAATGATACAGAAACGCATGCTATTTTAACATACTCCAACTATGACACGATCGTGATCTTCCTTCACATTTGTGGAATCGCACTTGAAAAGGCAGAAACACATGCTATTTTAACTTACTCCAACTATGACACAATCGTGATCTTCCTTCACATTTGTGGAATCGCACTTGAAAAGGCATACACCGACAGGGGGAAGACAGGTAGAAGAGAGGACGAATAATGACAATGCTGTATTTCAGCATTTCCAAATGAGAATTAAATTCAGTGTTTTTCAGAATTAAAAATCTATCTGCAGATGTACTACTCAACCCACTGATTGGTCACGGAATCATTTTCTTAACGCCCACCTTCCTCAACCAAATAAAACAAATGTATAAATTTAGCACTCGTTAATCCCCAGGAACACAAGATATCAAACTCTTCTTCCGAGAATACACCTTCATTAATTTTCTAACGCCAATTAACTAATGGAAAGCCAGTCAACGGCAGATACGAGCCAATCACGCCTCCTTAACACAAGTACACCGAACACACAGTATTTTATCATATAAAGCTGTCAGCTTTGAGTAGGGTAAAATGCGATATTAAGTTATCTATATACCCTCACTTCCGCTCACGTGATAAAAGTGGGGGTAATGATGCACTTCTGCTCACATGATGAAAAGTGGGAAGTCAGGGAGTCCTTTCATTTTTCATCAATCTGGAGGAGGGTGGGAAAGAACTATTTGCTACATCCTACGATACCACTTCCGGTCACCTGATCAAAATGGGAGTAATGATCCACTTCCATTCACCTGATGAAATGTGTGTGTGGGGGGGGGGGCGCAGTCCTTCCGGTTTTTGTCTAACTGGAGGAGGGTGGAAAAGTGTCTTTTAAAACTTTTTTTTTTGTATTCGTCAAGATGGCAGAGGGTGAAAAAGTGCCTTTTACTACCTTTCATTCGTTTTCATCAATCTGGAGTGCGTCACTTTACGTCACTTTACGTCCATTACGCTCATGACGCCCATTACGTCACTTCTGGTCACGGGATCAAAGTGGGGGTAATGACGTAACTTCCGTCCACATGATCAAAGTGGGGGTTCCGGTGGGCCGTCAATCTGGAAGAGGGTGGGAAAGTGCCTTTTATAACCTTTTTTCGTTTTCGCCGATCTGGTGGGGGCTTTGCTACCTTTTGTTTTATCCCTTTCATCTATCTGGAGCAGGGCGGAAAGTGCCTTTTGCTACCTCCTAAAAAAAAGAAATTAAGAAAAGAAATGGACTCTTGTTCTTTTGTTCTCACTGGCAAAGACTCTGACTTGAGATTTAATCTAAATACTCCGATTCATTTGGACCCTGAAAAAATTTGGACCCTGATAGTCACTCCCGGAACTTACTCCCGGGAAGCTATTTCAATTTTTCCTAACGTAAACGCTCAAAAGTCAACTTGATAATTAATGATTCAAAATACGGAATAGCCTTTACGGATGAAAAGAGCTTGGCTCGAGTCTTCGGGTTTCATTTAGGAACCTACTTGAGGAGTCGAAAAAGTCAAAATACCGTCGAAATAATAAATATAAACACAATTTTTGTGCACGTTGACATCATTGGAAATTCTTACGTAAATGGTGACACTCAATCCACTTTATATTCGTTTTATCCAAATTCACCTCTGGGTTTCAAAATTATCAAGTCTCCGGATAATTTAATCTATTTACCCATTACTATGAACTTAATCAGAACTATAATTGTGTAGCTTACATCTCAGACCAATGAGCCGTTGAATCTGAATAGCGAGACCCTCACAGTACGACTTCATTTAAAATCTAAAAATTAAAAAAGGACAAGATGCTCGTGTTTGGAAAAAAAGGAAAAGGATTCTTTCGTAACTTTAATAATAAAAATTTTAACATAATAAAAACACAAGCAGTTTAACGCCTAGAAACAAAGTTTTCATCAAATTTATAACGGCTAGAAAATGAGCGATGTACTAGACTATTTAAAAATCAACGAACCTTTATTGTACGACTCGTCGATCGAATCTTGCACCTATCACGAATATAATCCCATTGTCGGTACGAATCTCAACAACGTAAATTCTGAAATTGGAATACGCGTGGAAAACCAAGATTTATTTCTGCACATTGCCAACAGTTATCTCTTGATTAAAGGCAGATTGCTGAAGCACGATGACTCGGCTTATGCCGATGTTGATGAAGCGACGATGATTAATAATACTCCCATGTTCTTGTTTTTTAATATAAAATGCCATCTAGATGATAAACAAGTGGACGAGTTAAATTATCCGGGGTTCGGTACCCTAGTGAAAGGGCTGCTCTCTTACGGATCGGCGGAACAGCCGGCATTGCTCGGTCAGTGCTGGGCATTGGATAGTGCAGCTTCTGTCGCTGCTGATCTAACCGATAACTTGGGTTTGAAACAAGCGGCAAGCGTCCATCATCGTTGAAACAACTCCCAAAGGAAGTTTTACAACCGCCATTCCCTTGAAACACATCATGTGATTTTTCGAAAATTAAGACAAGCTAATTTATGGAACTAAACACATACTCACTTGCATGAGGACCAGCGATACAAATGCCATCTTCAAAGCTGCAGCCGCGGACAATGGTAAAGTTGTTCTAGTAGCATTTCTTTGCTCATCCCCCACGTTACCGCATCGGACGATCAAAAACTTAAACTTTACAATCAACGGAACTACGGTGGATTCAGGATTTAGACACTGGCATTACGATAGCTGCGAGCTCCCTCAAGATACCAACTTCACCTGGCGCGTGCTGACTACTTCAGCGGTTGAAAAACCTAGGTGGATAGTTCTAGCTTTTCAAACTAACAGGCAGGACGCTTTAGGTAAAAATCCGGCCGTGTTCGACCACTGTAGTTTGCACGTGACTCTAAATTCCGAAAGATATCAGTTTCTCGGTCTGCCACTAACTTTGCCACTGGAGAGTACGTCGGCTTGTACAGAATGGCGCAGCAATTTAGGCAGCTGTGTTGACACCAACGATTTGAGTTTCAACTTGCTTCAGTTCAAGAAAGCCTATCCACTCGTGGTGTTGGATTGCTCCAAACAGTCCGAGAGGCTGCAATCCGGAATCGTGGATGTACAAGTCAAACTGAAGTTTAGAGCAGTGGTGCCAGCTAACACTGTCTGTCACGCTCTGCTCATTGGCGACAGGAAAATGAATCTAAAGTTGGATAGAGGCAAAGTCGAAGTTGTTTATTACTAAAAAAGATAAGGCGCTCAAAGCTAGACCGCGAAAAAAGAAGGTGGCTTTTTGCCGTTGGCGTTGCTAGGGTCGATTTTGGTCGGAATTGGTGGGTTGGCGGGAGGGACCGCGGGGGTGGTATCTGCTGTAAAAAAAAGCACAAAACGACGCACAAATTCTATCTGAACTCGTGGGACATTATAAGCAAGTGGAAGGTTCCAGCTCGAAAAAAAAAAAACTAAACGAGAAAAAACTATGCCAAAAAAAATTGTCCCGTGGCAAAGGTCTTTACTTAAGACCACCCGGAGTTTAATCGATTTTGATAAACCTTTAACGAACCATGATTTCAACCGATTGGCTAGAGTAATGAAAATTCGTAAATTCGTGTTGCTATATGTCGCTGCTGTTAGATTTATCGCTGTTGCTGCTGTTAGTTAATGTGCCACTTATGAATCTAACAGCAGCGACATATAGCAACATCGATAAATTGCTACATCCAGAGCTTACAAAAAAGCTAAACCGGAAGTGGCTCCCTCCAATCCAGAGAGCTGTACAGATCAATGGTAACTCCACCAGCATCGTGACCAAGTGAGAGATGTGAACGATCTTTTTCAAGTAGCTGCAAACACTCCGACGAAGGTGAACGATTTCTTCACCGAAAATTCAGTGAACCATTTGTAAAATTGTTCGTTTTGTGGTTTTAATGTAGAATTTTTTTAAATATTGAATGGGCACATGAACAATCCACGAACGAGGAAAATGTTAATATAGCTTGGTTAAAACTATTAGCTATACTTCACTCAAAAACCAAAATGTCACATTCCGCCCCAATCTGTTCAAATAGTTCTAAAAACTTTGTGCCAAGATCTGTTACCAAGCTGTGTTTAAAGAAACTAAACCTATGGCGAAGCTACAAGTCAAACCCGACAAAGGAAGCTTTGGACCGATACAATGCTTGCCGAAAAGCCTATGCTGAAGGCTCAGCAAATAGATGGAGGCACAGTAAAGAGGAGGGAAACTATCTGCCCTTTTTAGACTTTACCGTCAAACGACGGGTTCAAAGCGATCGATTCCCCCATTTTAAGTGGGAAATAACTTTGTCACTGACGATATGCAAAAAGCCGAAATTCTTAGCAATGTTTTTGTCTCAAATACGGTCCTTGATAACGATAAATTTGTTCAAGGTAATTTGAACAACACCGGAAACTCCTGTACCTTGTTGTTTTCTCTGTCGAAAAAACATTGGCATCTCTTGTCTCTTAAAACCAAGCCATGCAGTTGGGCCGGATGGCTTCTCAGCCTTTTTTTTACAAACAGCCTTTTTTTTTTACAAACACAGCCTTCTACAGCTTCTTAAGCCTTTTAAGCCTTAGGCCTTTTAAGCCTTTCTTAAGCCTTTTTTTTTACAAACAAATTAGCAAATAAATAGCGATACCATTAACACTTATTTCCAAGCTCTCTTTTAACTCTGGCAAACTTCCTTCAATGTGGCAGTCGACAAATGTAACACCGGTATTTAAATAAGGTGACCCTGCCGATCGCTTTGACTGTGGTTGCGTGTATATTAATGGAAACTTCCATAAAAGTTGTCATGCTGGCCTATCTTCAAGAAAATAATACTATACTGGACGATCGGTTTTGATTTTTACCAGGAAGATGCACTACATAGCAACTTTTATCGTTCTTAGCCATCTTGACATCAGGGCTTGACATCGGTGTACCTAACGACGTAATTTATTTGGATTTTAAAAAAGCTTTCGAGACGGTAGTACACTCGAAATTACTTTATAAATTAGAGTGCCTGGGTTTTGGTGGAAAACTTTTAAATTGGCTTAAGTCATTTCGTAAGGATAGGACACAAAGAGTTGTGATAAAAGAAACCATCTCTTCAAGCATCCAGGGTGGCATCCCGCAGTGTTCTGTGCTTGGACCACTTCTTTTTGTAATTTTTGTCAACGACCTGCAATGCAGTGATCAATCTACCTACCAATTTAAATTCGCTGATGACCTGAAGATGGGGGCACCTATCACTGACTTTTCCTCCGCATCACCAGCCATCTCATGTGATTTAAATTATTTCCACGATTGGAGTGAAGAGTGGCAGCTCCAACTGGCTATTCTGTAGCAGTGCTACCTGTCACTTTTAGGTGCTTTTCAGATAGGCACCGACATCTGGTGTTTTGGCGAATTCTTAGAGAGTACCCATGGTAACTGTTTTGACTTTTGCGGAGAATACAGCACTGCAGTGTCTACTGCACGGTTAAGAGGGGAGCGTCCGTGTCCTAACAAAGTTTTATGGTACTAACTATCAATGGTTTCACTGCCACCATGATGGGTGTTTAATTGCCTGGCTAAGAGTTTAAATAAAAATCTGTTTTAGTTATTTACTCATTCAATTAAATCGACCAAAAGTCCAACTGTCGTTTAAAACAACTCTAGGTTTTTTTAATATGACATGTTAACTTTACACCTTACATTTAAACACTAGAAGTTACAAAAATAATCTTTGAAAGCTTTACATTAAAAGCACGCGATGATTTAAAATAAAATCGGAGATTGAACAAGTTATAAGTTCACACTACATTACAATTTTCGAATAGAAAAAGTTTGTTGAGTCACCGGACTCTCTAAGTTACAGAATGCACTTTACATTTGTAAAATAGTCTCTAAGTTATGTTTCCAGAGCCACTGCTAAGGATCAAACTACCTCAAATAGTAAAACCTGGTACACAACCCAAAAGACGTCAAAGCTCTACGATAATACTATTGGATTATTTAGAAGAACACTGAGTTTAACATAAATAAGAAAAAAAGCCCGTTTCTAGGAAGGGGACCTTAATAGCCAAGGACTCCGTCTTCAACTCCACGGAAACAGAATATTAAATTTCAACCCCAATAATTATCTACAGCCGTTTGAAAAATGCTCCAAACTGAGCGCACTGCACGCAAATCACCGATCGTCATTTTCCGAAAAGAACTTGTGTATTTGTAATTAATTAATTTTTTCAGGCATAAAGCTTCGTGTTGTTGTAGGAGAGGCTCTCAGTTGGCACTCAACCACATACATGTAACCGAGGACCCGCACTCTACTTTTTTATTTTGAACTTCAATACCGGTCATGAAAACTTCGATTGCACTCTTGTTATTATCTGCTCCTGCAATAATACTATAACCTAAATGCGTTCTAGCATTTATACACAAGCTGGTTTATTTAATCTTTTGCTTAGTGCTTTTAAAGCAATTATTAACGTAACGTCTTCCCATGAAATCTACCTTGTCCAAAAACGGCATTTTTTTTACTATAAAATTTTACCGGACATTTTAGTGTTGTATCTTGTATTTATTTCAGGGCTCCGACCATAATAACCTCATCCGAATGTATATAAAGCCTTTTCCTACTATTAATCGAGCAGTAGATCAGAAACCATCCTTCTATTAAACTTTAATAATGATTTAAACAGCAAACTCCGGGGGGCGCCCGGCCCCGTCTGCGGTAGTTGGGATGCATGACATCGTAGTTTAAAAGATAGGCCTATTCACTTGTTCTTGAGTTCAAAACTCAATTCGCACCTTCTTTTGCACAGGCCTCGTTCCTTCAAAATTCTCCCATGCAGTCCCTTTGTAAAACCGACTTCTCCCACTTCCCATTGTTCTCCTGGCCCTCAACCAATAAGGAGGGCGCAGCTATACTCGGCGTCCGCGCTTTGGCAGCCAGAATTCTTCATGCCAGCATAAAAAACTCCAGCAGCTCTCAATCCTCAGCATTTGCTCACTATCTCAAAGGCTAGAGGTTACTACGACGGTCGGAGTGGAGATGTCCCCCGGGTTCGAATGTTGCCATGCCGGGCAAGGTAGTAGTAGGTAACTAGTTTAATTTGTAAAATTATTTTTTTGGACACTTATTTCTAAAATTATAGTTCTTGAATTTAAACTTAACTTTTAGCTTTGAGAATTGATTATGGGTAGTTAACAGCCATTGGCATTTCTGGTCTAGAACTCCCATAACTTAAGGGTTTAATTAAGGGTTGAAAACAGGGATCGTTTTTGTCCATTTTCCAGGGAGACACACATAGTTGCAGATAGGGGGTTAGGCTAAGCGCTACCGAGCACTAAGAAAAAAATTTGTTGCTGGACCTTTGTGTACCATGTTAACATGCTTCTGTGCCACACCAACGGCAGTAATGGGAAACACATTGGTGTTGATGCAGAACCCTCCTCTGTTGAATTCTTTCCATATATCTGGATTTACAGTTTAGATATTATACATTCGGGCTACATATTCAGGGATGTTTCTTGCATATTCTAGCCAATTGTATGTTTAAAACCAAAAACACAGTTCTTCCATTGCTGCTAGATGTTGATGCCATAGGCATTGACGTGTTGTGCGGATAAATTGGAGTAGAACTGATACTTACCGCACGTACACCCGCACCCACTTGAGCATTGGATTGTTTTCATTCTCAGTATCAAATTCTGACATCATCTTGAGCACTTCCAATGTCTTGATAACATCCTTCACTTCGTGGTGGGCCAACGTTTCGCACACACTAGAGTGTTTTTTTAAGAAACACCTCAAGTACAGGTCTGCATTGGCTTGCCTGATGGCACTCTACAGAACGATTGTAGTGCTTCCAGTTTATTATCTGTGTTGCAGTTACATTACTGTAAAGTTCAGCATCCACCCAAGCAGCATCAAGCGCACTTCCCTCTACTGTATGATCAAGACAGCATAAAGCCCACAGCACGGCGTGGAACTGTCCTGGTGACTCAACCCATTTGCCTGTGTTGATCAGGACGTAGATAAAGTAAATTCAAGACTTGCTTGTACAAATCCATATCCAGCCAGACACCCACTGGTCTTGTGCTCTAAGGTTCTCTGGTGAAGGTGTTGATTTTGTGCAATTGCATAAGAGCTGTTACCAAAGTTGATCATTCATGTGCAGGTGCATTAATGATAGGTAATGGATGGACATTATCAACAGCTTGCGAGTTTTCTTTAACATTTGGTAAAATGGACAAGTTGTATGCTGCCCAGATTGGAATTTGATTTATGGGTTTAGCCATTATTTACCTTCAAAACAGATACACATTAATAGGCTACTATTACCGTTTCACTAGCCTGCTTTAACCAATAATAGTTGTAGAAATAAATGTATTTCTGTTATGGTAGTTATTTTGAGCTTTTGTTGGCTATTGTGGATTTTGTCAGTCTTTTTTAGATGTTGGCGGCCATTTTGGATTTTGGTGGCCATCATGGAAATTGGCTGCCGTTGCAATGACATGAGTAATCCATAACGAATATAGACTGCTATGCATTATGACTATTGTACTTTTCCCGTTGACACCAGCCACGTTTATGAGAGGTCGGCAGCCATTTTGGATTTCGGCAGCCATCTTGGATTTTGACTAGAGTAATAATGACTACAGTAAACCATAACGAATATATGGACAACCACAAAACATAAATGGTGTGCCTTTCCCATTGATGGAAGCAATGTTTCTGAAATGTTGGCGGCCATTTTGGATTTTGGCGGCCATCTTGGATTTTGATTATGATAGTAATGACTTTGTGACCTTATTAATCCATAATTAATACATAGATAGTCTTAAATCATGGATTGTGTGCCTTTTTTATTGACGCAAGCCATGTTTCTGTTATGTTGGCGGCCATTTTGGATTTTGGCGGCCATCTTTAACTTCCGGGTCTTTAAAAAATTAGCAACCATGTTTTTTCCATTATTTGTGTCATACACTTGCAGAAAAACTTGGTTTCCAACTTTCTTTACCAAAATTCTACTCAATGACATAAGGTCATATACTACTGACAGCAAGCCTCTCCAAAAAATGGCATAAAATGCTGACTCCTACTTCAACAACACACGAGCAGCACAAGTTTGCAGCAAGAGATGGCAGCACCATCCAAACGGCCAACAGCGCCGTAATTCAAACATAAACTCTAGCATGTAGTCGTTATTTTTGTACGTGCTCGTACACGTTTTACCCGATGAAGGTAGTGGGATGTTTATGTAAGCATATAATACTACCGAAAATTCGCTAGACCAATTGTTTTTGGTTGTTTCTTTTCTGGCATAGCATTTGTCCTCTCTTTTTCACGATTTCTTTAGCCAGAGTAAAATAAGCTTGTCGGCTTACAGAACATTTATATGAGGAGACTCACCAAGCGACACAAGTGTTAGTGGCTACGTTGACCTGAACAACGAGACAACGCAATCAGCTGGGAGGCAGCTACTGCTGCATCCTACAGTTAATCAAGACCTGCCTGCCAAACGCGATCTGAAACGAATACCGCCATTCATCATTCCAGTAAGAAGTGACCAAAAAAGCCAGTTTATTACTAAGCACTCTATTCATGATTTATTTGTTGACAATACGTTTGGCAAACCTAAATGCACAAAGACCAATGATGGTTGCAAACCCGTTAATACATTCATGAACTTTGTTAAGTTTTGTCCCGACCATTATAATTGAATTTTTGGGCCTTCTTGACGATTAGGCTTACACAATGTCTGTAACAGTACAATATTGTGCAAAAAAACGACTGTTTTCGTTATACGAAGGGCTTCAACAATGCTCTCAGAAATGATTGTTAAAACGTCATGATGGTCGGCAGGATGGCAACAAAGGAACGATGAGATATTGTCTAAACAATAAGTAGAGCAAGTAATTGTTAGTGCAGAAAGAGATAGCAACATTACTTAGAACACAAAATTGAGTAGATGCAATAGTAATTACAAACCATTACGAATTATGGCTATTATGAATATTTCTTAATATTGCCTTTGTATAACAAAATACAGTATTGCAATATGTTGATAACAAAAAATTTAATAAATGCTTCTAACTATTAATACGCTAGACGAAGAAACACAATGGAGCCAACACTAGTTTATCACAAACCCCGTGTGAGAAAGTGCTGCGACGTGCGACGTATGTCGCAGAAAATAATCGCTGTCAACTTTTTTTTTTTTACCGTAAGCCGAACTTTTTTCGATATAATATTAATAATAATATAATGATATATGTGGAGACAACAATAATTTCGCTTAATATTGACCGCTTTTGACGTTCAAATACACCATTTTAACCCTTTTTTCGCCAGCTTTTCAACGGTGCAAACCACAAGCCACTAGCTCCTCCGATTCTGAAGTTATTTATAAAAAAATAAAAAACATTTAACTTAAACAAACGTGGCTTGCAAATGCATAAGAAAAAACTGCAGCTCTCTGGTAATTTTAGGACTAATATCATGGTGGAAGGAATTAGGTAGGAGGCGACATAACATAACCCATTTTTCGCGATGGCTGGGCATGGAGGAGGTGGGAGGGGGGGGGGGGAGTCTGATGGTACTTTGAAAGTGTGGGCTGGGCACGTCTGATACGTGAGTTTTTGTGAAACTGAGCGCCCCTCCTGCAGGATACAGGATTACAAGGAAATTTTAAAAATCAGTTTTAGTTGCCATGCACGGTGCTTATTTTTACACGTATTTAAAAAATGTTACTGTGGATAAAGTAATGGGGTAAAAAGTTAAAGAAAGGTTTTTAAATGAATTTAATACTTTGCCATGCTTCAAAAAAAATTAAAAATCCTCGCTTCAAAGAGCTTGTTTCCTTGAAAAATTAACCCTGCAAAAAAATGTTTAGGTTACAAAACTGCGTCGCAGAAAGTTGTGGAACATTATAACACTGGAATCACAAATATTTACAGCTAGTTTTATTAGTTTCATTATTTTTGTTTCGATGGTCATGTTGGCTGAGCAATGGCAGAGCTCAACATAGTTGTTCAAGAGGCTGATCTGGTCGATGACTGGAAAGGGGACTCGCAAAGTTTCTGGTTGTGCCAACTTGGGCAGTGTGACAGACTGCCAGGCTCCTTCAGCGGCTATGGGATGTGTTGTGGACAAAAACTTAGACACCTGCTATGTTCGAAGGTTTCCCGGGTGGAATCCCAGGGGTTGCCACTCCACTATACTTTCTTCCTCTTACAAGGTTTAGAATTGAACCGTTTCTTCTTTACAAACAGTTTGTTTCAGCTGACATAGGAATCGAAGAAATTTGAAAGATAAAAATAAAAAGTAAATTTGTTGGAAATAAAGAATAAATCACCATGTACAGGGCAAACGAAGGAAACAGTCTGCATTAAAGACTTGTCTTCGTGAGAATATAAGATACATTATTCAGAAAAAGAAAGAAAGAAAGATCGAAAAAAAGAAAGACAACTGCCCTGACTAACTCGAACCAAGGAATTCTCGCTGTAACCAATGTGCTACAGGGGTAGATCCTGGCTCTAGTCCTGTTCAGTGTTTCAACAGGTTTGCTTATTATATTTATTGTTTATTAGAAACATTCAACCGATTACTCAGCATAATATTTTTCCGTCCACCCCTCGATTCTAAGCAGTTGATGTTGCCCAAATCTGGGTGCCTGTTTTTAAAATTCTCTCAACACATTTGGATCTTAGTAGGAAAGGAAATCGCAATTAGTTAAAATTACCCACGAATGCTAGGAATAATTCTAAAAATGTTGCTTGATGGGAAGAAAGAGCTTTGGAAAGATAACTATAAATGCACACAAGAAACTCTCTGAAGCAGTGGCGTGTCATGCTACTAGTTTTTGTAACGATATAAAGAGCCTCATTTCTCGTCTACTGTTCCTCTACTTCATAGGACTGTGCATATCAGACTACACAACATTTCATTTTAACTTGTAAAGGTTTGGCTTTGAAAATTCCATAGCGGTTTTTACTCTGAAAATCCATCTCACTTGTAAAGTTTAGGACGAAAAACACACACAATTTCAGAAAGGAGAATACCATACCAGTAAGGCTGTACAGATGCAGATACCGTATCGGTAAATCTGTAGATATTCAATGGATCGGAATCGGTATTCCTTTGCAGATACCACATTTCCAGTGACGGTGCCAGGGGTGGGCCAGGGTGCCCCCCCCCCCTCCATCCCAACACTAGTCACCACCAAAAAATAAAATCACAAAAAAACTTGCACGCTCATCTTGAAATCAAATGAATAAATTGAGCTTTTATTTATTTAACTTATTTTTTTTTTTTTAGCAACTTTGCAGTATATGTGTAGCCTAATTTATTTTGTGTGTTTATGGGACGTATTTTACACAAAATTGAACTGCATTGAAGCTTACATTACGTTGATGTTGAATTAAAGTGTCAAAGTGCCTAATGCGGCAGCCTTGAAAAACAAATCCTTGGCCCACTCAGTTTCCAGATGTGCCCCCCCCGGCCCGAAAAATTCAGTCCTGACGCCGTCACTGCACACTTCACCCTTGATGATGTAGAGTTTCATGTTTCCTGCCTGCTGCGTGCCACAGTTCTGGAAATTGAAGTGCAACACAAAGTTTCATCCTGAATAAAATCATTATCTGCATCGAGAACTTTGTGTTCTCTGCCTTCAGAAGGTCACGATTACAAAAATAACAGTGCAACACGAAGTCTCATCTTGAATTAAATCAGTATCGGCATCGGTACAGCCTTACATACCAGTATTCCTTGCGAATTTTCGACAAACTGGGAACGTCTGTCCTCATCAGGCACTACTACACTCTTGAAAACTGTTGTTTACATTCTCTTCATCTTTATCTTTTGAACTCGGCGTTCCAAAATGGCGTGGCGTCCAGTACTTGTTAGGCTCACTGTCCCACTGATCTGTAAGAATACGTGAGAATTCTTCCCTCAGGAGAAAACGGATTCCCGGGTTTGAGGGGCCCTGCGTGTTCATAAGGTGCGCCTTTCTCCCTAAATGCTGTTGGAATGCGAGTGACTCCAGTCCTCTCAGATGTCTGTCAAAAGGGGAAGTTGATTTTAGCAGGGTGGATGTTCTCTCCCATCCTATCTTATGTCTAGTTTCT
>JAHWFP010233094.1:294288-322428 GCA_023313725.1 Lithobius niger | reverse complement strand
AGAAACTAGACATAAGATAGGATGGGAGAGAACATCCACCCTGCTAAAATCAAGTTCCCTTTTGACAGATATCTGAGAAGACTGGAGTCACTCGCAATGCAGCAGCATTTAGGGAGAAAGGCACACCTTATGAACACGCAGGGCACCTCAAACCCGGGAATCCATTTTCTCCCGAGGGAAGAATTCTCACGTATTCTTACAGCTAAGTGGGACAGTGAGCCTAACAAGTACCGGAGGCCACGCCATTTTGGAACTTCGAGTTCAAAAGAAAAAGATGAAGAGATTGTAAACAACAGTTTTCAAGAGTGTAGTAGTGCCTGATGAGGACAGACGTTCCCAGGTTTGAAAGGTTTGGCCGATTTCTTCGTTTTCCTCTTAAGAAAAAAGACTTGACTTTTTTTAATATGACTCCAACCGAATGCACAATATTAATAATGTTCTCGGTAAGGGGGAATGAAGCTTAATGGAAGGTCAACAGCTACAGTATGTCATTAACGCCAACCTCAGTTACAGTTCAGTGGCCGTTAATGCCACCGCGCCACACAATACAGAGATGTTAACTAAACCCCAAATTTAGAATGGAATTGGTTTCCTTTTTCCCAAAATTGGTATTGCTCGCGGCAACGGCTGTCGATCCTGAAATAAAATAAATTTTAGACCAGTCCGCATCACATCGCGTGATGATAGCTAGAAAGAACAATGAAGTCTAGTCAAATATCGCACTCTATAAAAGGATAATTAACATTTAATTAATGTTTCTAAATGTTTTTAAATTAGAATAAACGAAGAAACACACTGGCACCAACATTTGCTTATTACTAATATTTAGAGTAAATTTTATTTCATATCTTTGACTGGTCATGGTGGCTGAAGAGTGGTAAAGCTACGTTTAGTTACTGAAGAAGCTGATCTGGCCGTCGACTGGAAAGGGGACCCCAGCAAAGTCCATTTCAGTCTAAGCCGACCATGCTAGTACAAGAAACTATCAGGCCTTCAACGGATATGAGACTTATTCTGAACATTATCTCGACCCCCTTTCCTTTTTCCAAACATTGTTTTGTTTGTTAGATCATGCATTGCAAATCATAGAGCGCAAAAATAGAAAGAACAAGAAGTCTAGTCAGGTCAAATACGGTGTCATACAGATAATTCAAAATTTTGACATGTGAAAATATTAATAGGAAAATGTAAAAAACACAGGCGTGCCTAAATTTTCTTAATACTTGGCTAATGCAGGTACTGTAATTTCGTTTCATTAATTTCATTTAGTTTCTGTGGTCATCATGGCTGAGCGATGGACGAGTTGGCCTAGTTGTTGAAGAAACTGATCTGGTCCATGACATGAAGAGAACCCTGGAAAATTCCCTGCCAGTCACGGCCCACCATAGTAGTGTAAGAGATAACTAAATACAGCTGCAAACCTATTTACGTTGCCTTTTGGACCTATATGTCAGACTGCCTGAGCGGGGAATCGTCCCCAAGAACTTTGAAAAAGGTCAGCCGAGGTTCTACCGCTGAGCCAGACTGACACGGCCTCAGTCTGGCCGTGTCAGTCTGGCTCAGCGGTAGGATCTCTGCCTTTGATTTCAAAAGTCCTGGGTTCGATTCCCCACTCAGGCAGTCTGACATGTAAGTCTAAAAGGCAACGTACATAGGTTTGCATCTGTGTTTAGCTATTTCTTGTGACCTTTGGCTTTCCCGTCCTTAAGTGTAAGAGACTATTAGGCTTCTCTAGCGGCTGTGGCATAGATTTTGGCCTATACATGGCATTATCTCGGCCCCCAGCTACGACCGGGTTATCATTTTCCCAAGGCCTGCTTAATCCATAGTTCTATTTAATCGTAAAGTGCTCGGATTTTACTCTTGTCAGGGGTCTATCGAAAATAAAATATTTGGGGGTGTGTGCCTTAGGAGTTTTGTTTTGTTAGTTTCGTAGCTTCAAAACTAACTTATTGTCCTCACTCTTTTCTGTTTTGCAGCCAAATGTAATACAATGGGCACTTTATTGAAAATATAATTTAATCAGCTACCATTAATTATACCAAAGTTAAGATTTTCTTTAGACTGTTCAAGAAACTATTTACAATTACATTTTCATGTGGCGCTCACAAACAATGCTTTCAGTAAAGCAAAACCATAAAATAACGAAAAGGGGTGAAATCATACAAAAACTCCATAAGCGTAAAGTGATCCATCAAATTTCCGCAACATAACGTAGTGAACTAGTAATACCAGACTGCAAAAAAAAAAACTATGATATCGCACAAAAATTTTAAATAACGGCCGGAAAAAAATGAAGTTTTTGCCATATTAAGTAGTGATATCAGAGCCAAAATGGCTGTCACCAGATTTTTCGTTCCAACACTGATCACTCAATATTGTCAACACTCAAAACTCAACATGTCGGTAATAGAGTGAACACGGTTGGACCAGAAACTTGCTGACAGCTATTTTGGGTCTGATATCACTACTTTATGCGGCAAAAACTAGGTGGGACCCGTTGCATATGGAGTTTTGTATGATTCTTATTTCGTCTATTAGTGTGTTGGCACATTACCACCTTGATACACGAGTCATTAAATAAATAAATATTTTCACCAATAATGGTAAAAGAAAAATAGTAAGTGAAAATACGGGGATGAGGTGGGTGGATGGGTGGGAAGCAGCTTTCAATATTAATCTTGTTGTGTTGACACACTGTCCAGAAAAGCTTGGATTACATCCCATAGCCGCTAATGGTTCCAATTTGGTATTTCATAGTAACCTGTCCGGCCAGTAGAGCAGAGACTTTTGCCACAGTTACCACCCAATTCAGTTAACCTTTAACAGTGAGGCCTAGCTCCCTCAGTCGTCAGGCCCCAAGACCATTCTCCGGCATTTTGCCCATCCAGATACCTCACGACAGATAGGTTTGAACAAAAAGACAAATTTTAATTTAACTTATTTAACCCAAATAACGTCACTCATTATTCGTCTTTCAAAAAAAACTATTACAGCAGCAATGGAAACGCGAGTCGAGTTTTTACACGCGAGCGATAATCCCCTTCTGGGAATTTCTACCTTATAGAAAATGATAAGAGAGACGACTTATCTGGAGAAATTCAAACGGAAAACCTAGTATCTTTGACATGCCACAATCTAAATAAATATTCACTGCAAGCCATAACAATGAACTTAGAAGCGTAGAGTTTGATTATTGCCAGATTCCGACCAAGCAGTCAACCCCAACAATGAAACTATATGTGGGAGTTTGATTGTTACAGCTGATCATCTTCCTCTTTTTGCACAGTATTGTAAATACAATTCTTACTTGTAGTCTTGCAGAAGTAAAAGTCTGTTTGCCTTGGCTGAGTCCCACACATAGCGTGTTGAGTAGCAGTTCTCACTCAGTATCCTATCTCCTGGTGCAGCTAACCTGAAAAAAACATAATACTCTTAATTATCAAGAGTCTGACCGCCAAGTCTAATCGTCAGACTTCATTGTAAGAAAGTCGTTAATCAATGCTAGCATTCTTACATTAGCAGCGACTGGCTATGGCATACTATCTGAAAATCGTGAACTCACGGTGTCGTGAATTTGAGTAAGGTGAGGGTAAATAAATATGCGGCCAATCAGCCTAAAATTTGGTGAAATAAGCGGTCTTTGCACCTTGACACCATTATCAGATTTTTAATGTCACTTACGTGTAGCTGAAAAAAAAACCGGTTAAAATTGGCTTCTATTGACTAATACGAAAATCTACACTACCTGTAAATTTTGAATTCTTCCTCGAATAATGCTTTCTCTCTCTTGAGGTTTTTTAACTCTGCAGAACCAGCCAGCTGCGCATCGCAACTGTGCATGTGTCATGTGCAGCCTTCCTATAAAACCATTCAGGCGAGACAGCCTGTCATCTTTTTTTCCTCCTGATATGTCATGGCGGTGACTCAAGAGGCGAGGTAGGGAGGGCACAGGTAGTGTATATTTTCGTATTAGGCAATAGACACCAATTTTAACCGGTGCCAACTGGTAAATTTGGCTTTCTATATGTCGTTTCCAAAATATGGTTTTATGATTTTACTGTTGGAGAGAAGCTAACTGCTAAGATTGCAATCATTTCTATGAACGATGGGAGCACAGCACCTGTCATCCAACATTTCTTCCCCCCCATCGTTAGTAACACAGCAAGACGAAGGAGAAGTTACTTCCTGTTTAGGCAATGCATTGAATCGTGACGACAAGGACGATGTCTGCATTGCAACTAAAGATAACACTGCACACACGTTAGATGCATTTAATATCAACTTACCGAATGGCTTCTAGGGTTGATTTACTCGCTAAATTACCACCCCCATGCTGCAACAGAACACAAAAAAAAAAGGAATTAAATCCTACTAAAACAATGTTTATTACACTACAGTGTGATGCATTGCATTATTTCTGTGAACTAGTTTCCGATATACAATAAACTGTACGCCATACAGGAAGACGGTAGTACACCAATGATTAGTAGGGTGTCCCCAAAAAAGTTTTAAAATGTCAACTCTCACCCCCCAAAATATTTCCTTTTACTAAAAGATCACCTCTTGCAAAATTCGGATATGCACAATATTTAGAGGTCCCCCAACTGTTTTATAGATGCAAGCTAATACTAAAATTATGTGTATGCACGGCATACAAACCTTGGGAAATCAGGGCTCTAAATGGGAGGCATCGCATCGCAATTTGCACCACAAATTTAAACTTTAGCGATGCAAAATTAAATAATGTATTGCAGTTTAGCGACTCTTCAGACACGGGTCAGAATAGTCTTAACGTGCATCGGATGCCATAGTCTTGACCAAGCATCCGTGCGTGTAGCAAAGTAATTTAAGTGAAACAAAAATGGTTATTGTTTCAAATAAAGTAAACTTTGTATTGTTTACTAAATAAATTATTCCTTAAAAGTTGCTAATCATTTTTTCTTGACTGGTACGTAAATTTGTATTTTGTATCGCATTTTTGCTACGCAATTTTTTTGAGACAATTCGAGCCCTGGGAAATAGTTGACTGCACTGGACTAACCAGAGAATTGACACAATTTATGCTTTTCACAAGGCTTGCAGCAAGTTACTTTTAAATGATTCAAGCTCTGCCCAGGGTTCAATTCGTGTTTGTAGAAAAGAATCCAAAATGCGAGAAATGCACAGGTCGGCAACACTTTGTGGAAGGTACTTGATCAAGTGTACACCGCGTTGTTGTTACATGTTCAGGATAGGTTGTTCTTCTTTGAATGTAGACAGGAGCTGCAAGAAAAGAGACGGGGTTGCCAACTCTCGACTCAAATACCATGAGCGCCGAACTATCATTTTGAGACCAATCATGCAAATCTCTTCACTATCGTAGGCCAACTTTCACCAATGTTGGTCGCCACTCGCCAAACGGCGAGGATAATTCAGCATTTGGCGACTTGGTTTTTAGAGCCACTCGCCAAAATGGGGACTGATTAACAAAGCCCAATACTTAATTGTCATATCTCGGGAACCGTGTTAGCTAGAAACACGTGGTCTGCGTCATTGTGTGCAGAATTAGAAGGGCTGTCCAACTAAGTGTGCAATACTCTTGCTAACCGCTTTAGCTGATTGGAGAGTTAGATTAACGCAAACAATAATTAAGAATATAACAGCAAGACTGTTAAATTTGCCTTTACATGGCGAGGAGGTAATGGACAACGACGAGTGGATTTTAATGTCTTTTGGCCAAATGGCGAGTGCCACACAATTCACATTAGGGATGGTTGTCGTAGGCGGAGAACCTTTGAATTAAGAAAATGTCATTGATTTGTGTATCAGCTGCAGATCCGCATGTAAACCATGACTATGTAGACACACAGTGATAATAAAACGGTTGAATCATCCAGTTCCTGTGCTACAGTGAAGCAGAATTATCATGAGCATACCAAATTGGCAAATTTCACATTTTTTGAGGTTTTGAAAACACTATCGGAAAAATTCATAATTTTAATGTACAATCTCAACAAACAAAATATCAGTCAATCAATATTCAGCTAATTTTCGACAACTTTGAAGGAAATTCAGGGCTCGAATTGTCTTTAAAAAATTGCATAGCAGAAATGCGATACAAAATGCAAATGTGCGTAGCAATCACGAAAAAATTATTAGCAACTTATAAAGAATAATTTATTTAGTAAAAAAGAATACAAAAAGTTTACTTTATTTGAAACAATAGCCATTTTTGTTTCACTTTTACTTTGCTACACGCACAAATGCTTGGTCAAGATTATGGCATTCGATACATGTTAAGACTATTCGGACCCGTGTTTGAAACGAAAGCGCCGCCAACTAAATACCGAAGGTGATGGTAGGACCTATGATTTCCCAGAATCCATGTGCGACGCTTGGCCTGCCTATAAAGTAGGAGGGATTAGCATCTCCGTGTCAGCCAACACGATCATGACTACGCTGTTATGTTGTCTCGTTTAATACAGTTGCGTCGCTAAACTGCGATACAGTATTCAATTTTGCATCGCAAAAATTTAAATTTGTGGTGCAAATTGCGATGCGATACCGCTCATTTCGAGCCCTGAAATTAATTAATGGGTTCCGAAATCATGACAGGTTGAAGAGAAAACTGATAAAAATCGAAGGAGGATAAAGCAAGTAGAATTCAGGACAGATGAGAGGAAAGAAGAAATGAAACAACGCCATATTCAACACAACCATGACGGGAGCCTATTATGTGCCATGTGGTGAGTGTGACGCAATTTACATCAATGAAACGTGAGTTGGCTTCCGAAATCGTGTAAGACAATACATGGCTATTAACATCAAGAGTGAGGGTAGAGAAAATGGCATCGCAGCTCATTACTGACACACAACATCAGATTGATTGGGAGCGTGCCAGCAAGAAAAAGTCCGCTGGTGTGCAGTTTGGTACTACTGCCAAAACGCAGCACACTAGATAGATCTATAATAGAGCATTCCAAAAACAAAACAAGAGGTAAGAGTCCAACGAACTACTTTAATACTTGTTTGTATGCATTTATTACTTAGCAGATGTTATGTTCCCATATGTAAACTTATTTTTTTCACCTTTCGTTCAAAACATTAGGGATCGACCGATACAGAAAAATACCGATCCGATCCGATACCGATTTTCCCTTCACACGCCGATACAGATATACTGATACCGATTTTCAAAAAAAAAAAAATAATGGGTCAAAAAGTCGAACGCATACGTCATCATTATGAAACTGGTGTGCAAGAAAATTAAATTTCTAATTTTTTTTCTCAGTGGTGGCAGATCCCCAAGTGTACCTTCGACTGTAAAAAAAAAACCCAGCGTACACTGCAGATAGGCCTAATCCCAAGAAGCCCTGCCCTGAATCTGGCAATGCACACACGTTGAATTCACTAAGCTGCTGTGCAGATGACGTCATGGGATACAAGCGGTGCTATACAGGAAAGGTTTCTCACAAGCTAGGTGAAGTAGCTAGCGCGCACGGAAGTTGGTCGTATCGGCTAAAATATCGGTAAATAAACACAGATACAGATCCGATACCGATACACAAAAAATACCGATAATATCTGTAAATACCGATACCGATATTAATATCGGTCTATCCCTACAAAACATATCCGTTCAACAGAAGTGACATCACCTTGATCGTGACTGAAGGAATGTGGGAGCTAACTAATCGTAGAAGCTCACAAAGGAGGTTGATTTTTACAGAATTCTGTGAATGCGCGAAGCACAGTTTATCGACTGATTCTGGATGGAGCCACCAGTTGCCTTAAAAGGTGATGTCGTTTTCCTCAACAGACACTTCTGGCACGTTTTGTTGAGGTTTCCGTGCATTGACGGTACCAAACTGTCTTCAGAAGCGCGTGTCTGTTTCGCACACAGGTTGGTCGTTTTGGAAAAACCTCATTGCCAGCACCGCAGTTCTGCAAACATGGATCCCAACAAACACAAAAAGACAGGTTTTTTCTTAGAAAAACGGCGATTAGTTTAGAGTTGATTCGGTTTGGTTTGGTTAACTTAGATATCGTGTGGTTAGGCAGGTTATGTTCACTAAAAACCAAAGCATAGTTATCAAAAAATTCACCGGGACCAGAAACTGAGCTCTTTCTATCCCTTTCCATTCCAGGAGCATTCCTTTCCTTTCCATTACCTCATTTTGTAGGCATTGAATTTATTGTGCACTTCACGGTCGATCTTGACTTTGCCAACGCCGACCCCGTTTTAAAAGAATACGTACATAAGTTAACGATACAATTTAACCAATATACAAACAATCTCGATGAAACTACATAGACCTCTTTTGTAAAATTGGAATGAATGAAATTATTGAAATCCGATCCGAAGCACAACAAACCTATTATAATTTCAGAAACTCGAAGAATATTGAATGAAGTGAAGTTGAGCGCCCCATTTTACAAATAGATCACAAATACGTAACAAAGCGTACAATTCCCGATCGTTCACTCCTGCTTCGTAACAAAGCTTCGAGATCAACTATGACAATAACAGTACTAAGCCAAAAGCGTGCCACACAACACAACGTAAGCAAACACAGATTGTCAAAAACGAAATTCAAAAGCGAAGGAAGCGGCGGGAAAAGGGCGCACAATTATTACAACGCAAATCGTTAACCAATACCAAATCGTCAGCAGAAATATTACCTCAACGATAGGTCGTAATCGGACTCTTTCATCGCAAGGTCGCATTGAAAACTTGATAGGACGACCATTATCGTCAACAAATAAGTTTTCACGAAAGTTATAAGGAGGGTTTAAAGTCGGGCTCAATGCCATTTCTTCTTACAACGGGGTTTTCATGCCGTTCTCGAGCCCAGTTCTTGTCTGGCTGGCGCTCGGTCGTACCACAGCCTCCTAAGTACAGCCTATAAAAGATAAAGCTATAGAGTTAGATCAACGGCGGAGTAGGGTTGCTTGGTGCTGCCCTCTTCGCACAATGTAGCAAATTTTTGTAAATATATCGACGATATTTCCAAAGTTCGCCAACTGATGGCGCTGCATAACAAACCCAACTTGCCGCTATTTGTGTTGTCTCTTTTAGGAGCGTTACGGCAGTTAAAGTATGTACGGCCTTTAGTTTAGGTGACTGTGCTGGTAGTCGTAGCCCTAGTAACGACCGGGGGCAGCACCAGCCCTTTCTCATTCAATCTGCTCTACTCGAGAGTGTAAATAATTATTATTGCACCTAAAAAACTATTAATTATTATTTTTAGAACGCTAGACGTTTAAAAAATAGTATATGTATCCATTTAAATTAAAGAAAATATGTATTCGACGTATGTATTCAACTGGAATGGCTTGAAAGAGGACGTGGCTTGTGCTAAACATCTGGAAGGATTTAAGAAAAAACTTGAGGTGGAGAGGAAAGTGAGAAGTTGTTCTCATAATTTGGCCTAACCATTTTTTTTTTTTTTTTTTTTTGTCCTGCACCCTGTGCAGATTGTCATAATGCCTATGGGCGCGACAATTATTTTATGTAAATGTAAATGTAAATTTGATGCTATTATGTAATTCTCCACTGATCTCTATAGTATCTGGAAATACAATCGGGAGTAAATTTACGGATGTATCGCTAGCGCGTTGCCCATAGCAACGTTAAATTACACAGGTGATTGCGATGTGATTGGTGGTAGTATTGTCAATCTGATACCCTATTGGTTAAAACAGTTACTACTGTACCGCAATTCACGAAATTGCTACCATCGCTTTCGACTTTACGGGGAAATCACATGACCAATGGAAGGCCTTGTTTTAGGTCGCCATTGCTACGAATTTGTGTTGTTGATGACTTTGCTTTTCTAATATTGACAAGTTGATCCCACCTTTATATACGAAGTTTGGTAACTGAAGTATGAGTTTTGGATCGGATGAGTCTTCCAAAGGTCCCGTGGACCCCGAATTACAGCATTTTATCGAGTCTGAAACGCACAAACAACGGTTTCAGTATTTGGTGCATGCTCTGACCGAACAGTGTTGGGACCTTTGCATGGATAAGCCCGGTACTAGACTCGATAGTCGTACAGAAACTTGCCTTACCAACTGCGTTGAGCGATTTATCGACACAACCAACTTCGTTGTAAATCGTCTGGAAAAGACAAAGAAATTTGGCACTCCCTCAGACCTTGAGGAATGATTTGCCATTAATGAAGTAATGTGACTTGCAACACCAAAAATTTTCCGTGTATGTATAGTGTGTAGGCGTTGCAGCACGTGTACAGTGTAGTTGTATTCAGTTGCCTTTTAGCAAAATTTTCCTCGATTGGTTTTCCTAGCAAAGCACCCGTACAAACAATTTTTTAGAAAACTGGCTGCTTGACCAACAAGTAATAACTAACTGTCATTTTTAGCCAAATCTGACTGAATACCAGCAATTTTATGCTGTTGTGAGCAGCATTTCTTAAAACATTTTAACAAATTTATCGTGTACTGTTAAACTACGATCCAACCCGATACCACAATGTTGTCTAGAGCGTGGAATTTTGTAAAGAAACATCGTCGCAAGTTTATGTTCACTGCCGTCGTGGTTGGCGGCGGCATTTGGCTCGGCAAGTGTGCCCTGCGCCGACTGGCCGAATGGGAGGAGAAGGAAATGATGGGATGTTGCGAGCTGCTTCGACGTGATACACATTTCGACAGCACAGTGAAAACTTGCAGTCAAACTGTCCTTTCACTTGTACCTAATCTTAAAGATGCTATTATTGTTCATTTAGATTCTGACGCTTACACTGCAGTGTTGAAAATGAAACCTTCCAATAAGGTTCAGGTGTGGGAGGAACTAAAAATTGTGGCTTTTAGCCGAGCTGTTAGTGCCATTTACGGCAGTTGTTTGTTAGTCATTTTAATACAAGTTCAAATGAACATTTTGGGAGGTTACGTGTACGTAAATATTACGCATAATGTTAATAACTCAAAAGCACCAAGCGAATGTAGCGTGTCCCATGTAGTTCAACAGAAATTTTTAGATGCTGTCCAACATTTGTTAACCGACGGTGTACCATCGTTGATTGAAATTCTGAAGGCTATTGTTCTGAGTGTCGTAGGGCCTGTCAGCTTGAAAGATCGTCTGACGCTAGCTGATTGCGACAAACTTTTTCACGAAGTTAGGTCTTCGTTTGAAATTAAAAGTGATCTCTCCAATAAGCTGGCATCGGTTTTGCTTCCATGCAAAGGAAATAGGGAAGAAAACAGTTTAGATGATGTAGCACTTGACCGAATACTAAACGAAACGAGAGATGTGTTAAGCAGCGATGATTGTCAGCTTGTGTTCAAATCGATGGTAGACTGTGGCTTCGCTCAATTATCTGATTGTTTAGCCGGTTTCTTTGCAGAGTGTGGGTTGCCGAGCAATGGAGGACAATTTGTAAATCTGCATGGAGTTGCAGTTCCCTTAGCAAAGCTTATTCCGGGGCTAAATAATTTAACCTTTAGCCAATGTTCAATACAATCCGGGCAGCTGCCGCAAACATTGCTACAGTTAGAACCATTGAAAGTTTTGGCTGGTAACATTTATGAGGCCTTCAGTCAACCACAGTCTGTTGAAATGGTACAGAAAAATGGCAATCTCTCGGCATGAAGCAAGTTTGTCAGTTAATAATAATTTCATAAATTATTGGTGAAATATGAATGGGCCGATTGCATTTTGGGGGTTTTAAGTTTGTAGACAGCAATCAAGTTGAAATAAAAAAAAAAACGTTTTGGTGGGAAAAATTGAATGTGCAGGACGATTGATTAGCCTAACATGTAATATATATAGGCTATTTTGGGTTTGATTGTTAACAAAATGGAAATAAACCGTTTGGAATTGAGGTTAATTGTTTTTTCCCTGGTGTGTTTGTTATGTAATCCTAAGTGTAGCTTACTAGCCTATTGGTATTATTAGTAAGTAGTGCCATTTAGATTTCTTCTACAGTCATTTAAAATGTGGCCTACATATAAAGAGTTCTAAATCTAACAGTTTAACCAGAGCCAAACAGTCTTTAAATGTCTGTCACCACTTGCCATTTGGCAAAGATTACTACTTAGCTAAAGCGAAAATGTAAGTCTATAAAATGCAAGTGGTTAAAACATAGGTTTTATTTTGGTTAGGATCTGGATCCATTTAGCCAAATCTTGTAAATTATCAGGATTTGGTAAAAGTGGATTCGGTCTATCCCTAAAGAAAACCAACAGTTGGCAATTAGAATTTGTCTTGCCAAAACTGCAACATGCAAGTAGTGATATCTCGGGAATCCTTTACACCCTTGTGCTTCGATTTACAAGAGGATACTAGTGTGAAAACGTGAAGCTCGTAAGATGTATTGGCTATTTTGTAAGTATTTTGAATGTCTGCCAGCCAAAGTGCTTTGACATGTTCGAAAGGATCGAGCTGCGTAGTTTCCAACACCTATGGTGTGGTGTCACTATTGAACATTTAGAATAAAAATTAAAACTTTGGTATTGGTACCAGTTTTTTTATTTCACCACATTAGCAATTTTACATTTTAACAAATTTTCATATATTTCAATATGTTGTCCGTTTCTAGTTTACTAATTGGTAGTACTGGTTTGAGTTCGAGTTTCGTAAGAGAGCTTCGAGCCAATCAACGATTTTAAACTACAGTATAACCTGTATTTTACGATTTGTATGCTTTAAATTTGTTAGTCGGCAACAATTTTTACTGGTTTCCAAGCATGGAAAGCAAAGTAGCCATAAACGCCTACAAAAAATGCCCACTATAAAATGTGTATCAAAAGTAGGGTATGATCAGAAAACAGCTCAAAAGCTTAAATAAAAACAACTTCTGAACTTCCACAGTTCTCACAAAATTGATCTGTACGGTAAATGATTGGTTTATGCAGCCCATTGCTGGGTTATCTTTCTCCATCTGTCCAGAAGTCTTGCTACCAGAAGTCCTCTCAGGCTAGAAACCATAGGTTACTGAGATGTGTGCTATGATGCAGGATCGTAAAGCATGTTAACAAAAAAAATCCCAAGAATGACCAAAATTTGTATTGTAAAACTAAAAAAATCGGAGTCAATGCTAACGAAAAAGGCAAATTTCCTGCTTTGTTATTAAGCTCTTATCGTTTGTGCAGGAACAGACACCGCTTATGGTTTGTGGGATATTTCAATCGAGTTGCTCATCTTAACATTAAAGTGTCCTTCATTAATAGCCCGTGTTCTGTTGTAAAGCTGTTTTATTGACACATTCGGTATTTTGTGATAAAATGGATATGGTAATTTCGGTATCCGCAATTGCAGTTTAGTCCTTACAGGCTACTGTAAAAAATACCAGCACCCAAAGGTAACAAGTGAAAGTGATTTCTTAATTTTGCAGGCGGTATTCTTAACAGATTGTCAGTACTAGGCTTAACCAGTATTGGTAAAAATAAGTTGGGAATAACTGGTATTTTCACATTTCAGAAAAGTTAAATATTGCATTTTAGGCCGAAAGTTGGTTCTCTTACCCCGCCGCACTGAGTTTTTGACTAGAAATGAAAAACGATGTGGCAAAAATAGCAATTACAGATAAAAAATGATGAAAATATAAAATTGCCATTCTTGTCATTAAGTATAACAAGTAATAGTTATTGGTGAGAATCGAGCGGTTGCGGCTCAAGTACGCAACTGGACCAATAATCACAGCCGTGGGTTAAAAATCGATACCGCTCGATTCTCACCTATAAGTGTTTTATACCACGGTTGGGACGTCAAGCTAGCTCGTATGAATTAAAACGTGTTTGTGTTTTGTGAAAATTGCTTTAATAAAACGGTGATCAATCAGTATCACGATATGAATGAAGGTCGTTCCATTTTAGTTTATGGAGGGTGGAGTGGTTGGTAGACGGATGAGTCCTTTGTCAACTTTGTGGAGGAAGGTGGAGTGGGTGGGAAGTAGACGAACGCGTCGTTTCGCCATTTTTCATGCTAGCAAGTTTGCTGGGGTTTTCGAAGCTTTTCGGAATGAAAAACTTCGATAAGAAGCCGCAGGGATAGAAAGACATTGTGCCTGGACATTCTGGTAAGGTATGTAATTCATTTTGTGCATTTGTAGTTTGAGAATTGTTAAAAAAGTACGGTAATATGGTATCTGTATGAATGAAGGTGGTTGCATTTTAGTTTGTGGAGGGAGGAATTACGCGGAGTGAATAAGCTTAGGTATAAGACAGACGTGTGAGTGTTTCATTCATTTTAAGTAATTCCTTTTGTACGTTTTTATTGCGTTTCGAAACTTTTTTGTATGCTGTATTTGGTTGTTGGTGTGTGCGTTCCCGGTCGTGTGATCCGGAAGTGTGAAATGTGGGTTATCGGCCAAAGTGTGGGGTAACTTGATAACCCACACTTTTAGCGATGACGCACACTTCCGCTCAACGGTTAACGGGATTTAGTGCACGGTGGCGACGTCAGGCTAATACATCCATGCTAAAAGTGTAGTCGTTATATACGGTTAATCTGAAAACCCAAGCACGTCGCAGTGGGTTAATTTTGATAATTTGATAAATTACCATACACAACACACATAAAACCAGCATAAACGGGCACATTTACAACCTGCGACATTTTTTTTTCTAGCCTAACACGGGGAAAAAAAACCACTCTCGTACTATGCTGGACCCCCACCCACGGAGGAATGGCCCAACCCGGCAATCTTTCGTTCCAACGGTACGAAAACTAGGCTACTGACACTTCCTAGACACACCTAAAAAAGTACGAGACTCGAGCGAATAACGCATTTTATATACTCATCTTATTTAAACTATTAAAAGTACAGTACAGTAACAGTTTACCTTAAACACAAACATCAGTTTCTAAACCGGAATTTCCATTCAGGAATGGACATAAGTCAATGTAGAAAATCTTAAATTCTTGAAACAAATAACACGATAAATTAGCTCGACGTCACACCTTAGCATTAAAATACATATCCGTGAGTCCTTGTCGATTTAACGGCTATAATTGCGCTTGAGCTCGAAACGGCTAGTCCACTATAACGGGGGTGAAGGGAAAAACTTGTGGGCTTCGCCCAATCGTGTTTCCCTCCACCCCCTCTATATTGGACTAGCCGTTTCGAGCTCGAGCAATTATAGCCGTTAAATCGACGAGGACTCACGGATATCTACTACTTAACCTAAGGAAATTTAGTATAGCGTTGAGTTAGCGTGACGTCACAGCCGTGATATAAATAACTTTATGGACACATAAGGATAATTATGATGTAGTCTTCTTTGTTACCCAGAATTCAAAAATAATTATCTAAAATATAAAGCAAGTGGGGCCGAAAAGTTTTAATAATCGACATAATAATTCTGTATCCCGGCTGAACAGAAAAGAAAAAAGGTAAAAGGTCGAACAATCATTTAAACGCTTTTCATTGTTTTCGTGCACGTGGAATTCCTGTGCACCTGCTAAGAATTGAAACTATAGTCCAAACTGTTGATTGTTGATGGGTAAAATGAAAGAATCCTTGTTTCACCTAAATGCGTATAGTTTTAAAACAAACTAAGCTGCGTTGTTAATTTTGACAGCTGGAATTGGCAGCTGGAAACGATGGCAGATGAAGGCTTTCTGAGCTGAGTTGAATAGTTTCAGGCCTCGAAATTGGCAGCTGGAAACGAGCTGAGTTGAGCGTTCGGCCTGGGCACGGCTGCCATCTCTCTTCCTCGAGCTCTCTTCACAGACAGTGCTCCCTCTCCAGCTTCATCCTTCTGTCGAAAGATCCTTCGTCATCAAGACCCTTCGTCGAAGGAAGATCCTTCATCCTGGTGTTCCTTCGCCTGAAGACGACTTCCCGCAAGATGATCCTTCGTCTCGATGTCCCTTCGCCTGAAAACGACTTCCCACAAGACGATCCTTCACCTGCATCCTTCGTCGAAAGATCATCGATTTAAGGGGTTTTACTTACGGTACTTCTAGGCTGACCAATGGACCCAAAGGCATCTCGCAAGACTCCGTCCCCACCAGCTAGCCCGTCTCCTGTGGATCCCAGCATCTTGACTCTACCGTCTCCTTCACCACCAAGAATGCCCTCAACTCCGGCGACTCTGACCCAGTCAATCCCTCCGTCTGCATCATCGCTCGCATGCAGACAGCGCCTTCCTTTGCCGCTGCCTCTGAAAGCCCATAAAACCGTGGAATTGCCTGTTCAAAGCCAGCTACCACTGGAGCTTTCGTCAACCACGTCTCGCCATCGTTCGACCTCCAATAAGACACTGCACCTTTCGGCCAACGAAATACACCGCCTTATGGATCGGTCCATCAGAGATTTCAACTACAAAGTCAAACCTTCCACCCCTGCTCCACCTTCATCCTCCCACAGTAAATCTGAGTGGATTTCTTCCTCAGACAACAGCTCATCAAGAAAAAGACAGCATGAAGTCTCTCCAACCACTAAGGTAAACAAACAACGCTCGGATCTTTCACCCATTGATGTGGAGATCTTTCGCCTCCCCACTCGTCCATCCTCAACTTGCTGACTCCATCTCCTTCCTGAGATTTTTTTGACTAGGCTTCACCACTTGAAGAAGCTCGTCGCCCACCCCACTAGGTCAATTTCGAACAGCTACTCCTCGACTCGGTACAAGCCGAAAATGACCCTTCCGCCATCCCTCTCTTCGACCTCCTCAAAACAGTGAAAGCCATCGTGCCGGACTACTTTCTCTACAAACCGGATCTTTCCCAACAGCCTACGAAGAACAGAGGTCTTGTCACTGGCTTCGGCTTCGGTCTCCGGGACAAAAACAACAGGAAACGTGCGAAAATTGGCCAATCCACAACTCTTCTTACCACACTTCTATGAACTAACGGATCCCTTCTTGCAAAGGAGAACCATTAGAACTACAAAGACCCATCGCCACCCTGACCTGGTCGTGAATTATGGATCTTTTGTTCCTCCGGCGACGACACAGCTAATCCTCGCCATTTCGAAACTTAACAATCAGAATTTCTGGCCACTGAAGCAAAAATGGCCTTTGGAACCGCACTCTTCATTCCAAAAAGGGCCGATGTACCCACTGCAGTACTGAACTACTGCCTCGGCTCGTGTTCTGACTACGGCAGGACAATGTAAAAAAAAAAAAAAACACGACTAAGGAGCCTTTCCTCGTAGGGGAGATTTTTAAGGAAGGTAACAGACGTGTACCATGGCGTTGGACAGCCTCAAGAGTATGAATGTCTTTCATGAAGTAGGGAGACCAGGCTTGGACGCAGTACTCCAAGTGGGGGCGAATGTGGGCGGTATTGAGGGCCTTCAAGGAGTACTTTGTAAGATACCTGAATCCACGCTTGATTCTGCCCAGCATGCAATTTGCGCACTTGGCCGAAGCAGCACACTGGTCACCAACCTTGAGGTCATTGGAAAACCGTACGATTGATTTTCACTTAACACCGAACTGTTTTCAATCATCTGTTGCATCTTTGTTGAGATTCATCTTTGTCTGACGCAGAGAGTGAGTGAAAAGATGGCTGCTTTGAACATTGGTATTAAAGTGGCACTATCATCAATTGAAAATACGGTGGCGCCACCTAGCGACAGTAATATTGTTAACCTTTACGGCTTGCTCCAGACGGCACGAGGACGTACCACACTTTCACTGTGTGTTTCGGTAAAATAAATGGTGTTTATTCCTTCGATTGCTGCAATGAAGTGCAAGATAACGCTAGATGTAGCTAGATTCTGCAAAGTTTTAATCGGTGATAGGAGGAGCGTATGGAATAGTAACAATTTAAATGGGTTATTTAAGAGGGCTATCTGGGGCACAGACTCTCCCCGGCACGATTTAAGAGGATGTTACACTCATAAATCACATGTTCCAGGAGATCGTCGATAAAGACAAGAAAGAGTAGTGGTCCAAGCACCGTTCTCTGTGGAACACCACTCGTGATGGATGCCAAATCCGAAAGGACTTCATTGCTGCTCACACACTGCCTATGACCAGTAAGAAAATTTCGTACATTAGCCAGCATCAAATCAATAAATATAATTTACCACTAATATGTGGAAGGAAGAATGAAGGGCTGTGGAGCCACTTACTCCGTTCCTTGGTTCCTGCTAGCGACAAACGTGTACGGTGTAGACCCCTACTTTCATGTGGATAGGAAAAATACCGTATATATCACCTTTGTACCACTACCGGGCTGAAAAATCAGCTCACGCTGGATATGAGAACGCACCTAGTGCAGAATACAAATCATCATGGGGAAAAAAAGTGCAAGCACAGAGTTGACTGTGCCGATATCATTCTCTTTCGTGAAGTAACTTCCGTCTCATAAATCTCCATTAGAATATTTTCGCCGAATATTTTCCAACCGCTTTGAACACCGAAGCGGTGTTCGAAGCGGTGATCATCGTGGTGATACGACGTTCCTGACGAAAACCTAAAGATCAGAACTGTAAACCGTTAGAATCTAACTTCCTGTTTTCAGTGTAACTTCCGGTGTCACACGTGAGAGACGTCGTAAAAGCAGCATTCCTGCATGCAGACAAAGCTGTAAGTATGTTTGGTTAACGTTAATAGTTCATTACACCCTGCTGATACTCTGTACATAAAATATAAGCCATTGTAAGACACGTGATTGCCATAGATTGCTACTTAAATGTACGTTTTACGCTTTTTGAACTACATTTCGACGTAGTCGGAGTCGCTGATTCCGTGTCTTGACCTAAAAAAATTGGTGCGAAACTGTCAGGTTAGCGGGCCGAGTGGTAGGCTTGTTGATTAATAAAACGATGGTTACTTTTTTGTATGTTTGAATTGATACCCCGTTACGAGTAAAATCCACCATGTGCTACGTGTGTGTATTGGCGATGTATTTTTTTGTGAATTACTCTTTATTTGCACAGTCCGATTTTTACCGGCGTTACGTGCTCTTTCAATTTCATGGTCTTCAACATACCGTAATTAAAACTAGGGAGTTAAACCTACGACGTTAACTTGAAAGAAATACGACACGTACTGTATATTTTCCCGTAGAAGATACGTGATTAACCATGTATTAGTTCTGTAAAAAAAAAGATAAGTTGTTTCCAAATAAAGGCAATCGTGGTTAATTATCGCACGATGCTGGCTCCATTTAATAAGTGTTTTTGCCTTATCTTCAATCAAAAGATAACACCGCGTCTGCTTGGTTATGAATGATGATGATGTTTATCGTACAAAAAAAATGTTTTTTTTTCAAAACTCCAGTTATTGAAAGCGGCTAAACAGAATAGTTGAGGTGGTTTCTCAATAAGGATGGTTGGAATATCAAAAAGGGAGGCATTGTAAGTTGGCCTTTGACTTAGACTTGCGTCATAGTGTACTGTAAGTGGCGGCTTGATTACGTAATGACGGACAGCTATTTAATAATAAAACTGCAAGGTTATGCGTGACTTCTGAAGTGCCAAGAGGATAAGGCCCGTCAAGTAAAATAAAATAAGTTTCTTAAGCGTTGGCACAGTGACTTCAAATATCGATAAAGGATGAGGCATTTTTTTTCACGCCATTTTATGTAACCACGTTAATTGGTATTCTAATATTCTTTTAATACTTCTCAATGCTTAAATCAGTTGAGTTTGCTTTGGGCTAGCGAGACGGTCGCGTAGTGACCAGAATTTCCGATAGTGGGTCAAAGGTTTCCCTTACCCAAGGGGAAGGGGGGGGGGGGAGGGCAAAGATAAATTAGGGAAAAAATATATATTCGAAATAATGATTACTGTACCCTTTTTTTTTTAATTATATTCTCTTGAGAAAACTTCGAGCTGTTCTCTCGACTAAATGATCAGTTACTCTCTCCCCTTCCCTTTTACCCCCACCTGCCCTCTGGGACCACACCAGGTCAAGAAAACTAAAATTGTGTATTGAAACATGAAAATCGGCCAACAATTAAGAAAATGGTGGAAATTTGGCGCAGTATTATCAGAAACCCACCCCTCCCCCCAAACAATTCTTGTTGCAGCATTTTGTAGGTGATGCGGCTGTGCCTTAGAAACATCTTTTCAACTTTGTTAAGGCAAACTAAAAAAAAAAATACAAAGCTTAGGCTAAATCCGTATTTATTAGTATTAATTAGCCTAATGAATTGATTAATTTACAATTTGGACCTATGCCAGAAAGCTTTGAGATAGTGTAACAAAAAGTAAAAGCTGACTGGGAGCATTATATAAATAAAACCAACAGACATGCTCAAATAACATTAAAACAAAATAAAACATTAAAGGCAGGTTGCCACCAGATGGAAGTCTGCAACATTTAGCGCCATGTAGTGTTTGCTTACAGGAAGTAAAGGAATGTACGACGAAAAACCGATGGTACGGCATAAATACTTTGGTTGATATTAATTATAAAACAACTGACAGTCAAAACTCGGCACCAAAAACTGTCCAAGTTACCAGCAAAACCTTGCCAAATTTGCAAATTTTCGGCAACCTTTCGGCTTCTTCGTGCCACAACCCAAAAGACTTCACACTTCTACTCTCTAACAGACGTTTAGCTTTCAAACTTTCCTCCACTCCACAGTTGGCCTTGAGTTTGCTAGCCTTGTTGTTGACACTACTCACATCCATTGTTGTGCTAATGTTGGTATCTTTGTCTCCCATAACAGGGGCCTTGGGAAGAAAACTGCCATTTAGCCTCCAGTTTTTCTCTCAAATGTGGTGTCATCATACTTCCAATCTGTTTGTAAGCTGGCTCCTGTATATTCATTAGTTGAACTGGCTGCTCGCTGCAATGAGCAGTGTGCATGGAAGATTGGGTTAGCCATACATTGTTTCAGAACCAGGCATAACATCAACTGGGAGCAAGCGAAGGTCATGCTCAAGTCAGACGCAAGGAAGGAAGCACACCTCCGAGCCTTGGAATCAATGGCTATACATCATTGCAGAAAGCAGTCAGGTCAACTAATGAATATACAGGAGCCAGCTTACAAACAGATTGGAAGTATGATGACACCAAATTTGAGAGAAAAACTGGAGGCTAAATGGCAAAATTTTCTTCCCAAGGCCCCTGTTAAGGGAGACGATGACACCAACATTAGCACAACAATGGATGTAAGTAGCGCCAACAACAACAAAGCTAGCAAACTCAAGGCCAAATGTGGAGCGGAGGGACATGTGAAGTCTCTTGGGCAGTGGCCTGAAGAAAGCAACTAGAAATGTTGCCGAAAATGTGCAAGTTGGCAAGGTTTTGCTGGTAACTTGTAGAGTTTTTGGTGCTAGATTTTGACTGTAAGTTGTTTTAGAATGCACAAGTAAATAAGTTGTAACAGTTAATGATACAACTGCCACTATATGGCACCGTGGTGGAATAAAAAGAATCTATTGTGGCGTCATCTAGTACCAGTCATATCGTTAACTGTTATTGCTTTCACCTTGGTGCACGAGGATGTATCAAATTTCCCATAACAATAATGAGAGTCACCTGCTTGTTGGTGTCGTCGAAAGAAATTTCTTTGAACATTCCTTCGCTTCCTGCAAGCAAACGCTAGATATTACTGGATGGCACCAAAAGCTGCTCACTTTCATTTGGTGGGGACCCGCGTTTAACTATTTAAATTACTGCAATTCAAATAGTGTTTCACAGCTGTGTTATTGTTAGGGTGGCAGTGTGAAGGATGTTTGAATTTCTTTTCCTTCAGGTGTACCATGACATCAGCAAATTCGAGCGGCAAGCACAGTCCGACTGAAGCGTCATTCAAAGAACTTAAATCACGATGCAAGGTGCGTTGAAAAACTAATTTTAGGATTACATCATTTATTTGGCAATAAATTGTTTGTTTTAAACTTGGTAAATATCAAGTTTTCATTAGGGAGCACTCACAAATTATGTAACACTTGACAGCAGTGTAACACTTCGCGTAAACTCACCACCTATTGTACAGGTTTTATTTGATGAAGTCGTTTTCATAAGCTAATACTTAGTACCTAGGGACAAAATGAAGAATGATTCTGAATATACATGAAGAATACATGATTCTGAGAATACATGAACACCAAGGAAAGGAAGGACATTAGACCCACTCAATGGAATTTCCGTGCACCAACGAAAAGAAAATCACCAGATAGCGTGAGAACTCGCCTCTGTCCTGCTGAAGTCTAATACTCCGAATGACGCCCACCTTCGTGGGTTAGAATCTCTTGCCATCCAACATTTTCGGAAGCAGGGTGCAGCACTCATGAACATTGCTTATCCATCCTATCCCAATATCGACCAACTAGTAAGACCAGAGCTCACCAAAAATCTCAGCAGGCAATTTAAATCAGAGTTTGAGCGCGCGATAAAGATCAGTGGTCCAACGGTAAATGCGGCAAATTCAAATTCTGATTCACATTCTGACACTGCCTGAAACAATGTGAACCTCATTTTGTACTTCGTTTTTTTGCCTGGACTTCTGAAGAAGGTGGATGCTGCGTAATTCCACCGAAAATTCAAGTGGACAGAGTTTGTGATTGTTCATTTTTTAGTGATGAAGTGCAAACTTTGAATTGCAATGATTCTGAAGAAAATAAAAAAAAGTCCAAGTAGTAAACAAAATTTGGAAAAAGAATTTGGTGAAAGTTTGTAGTTTACGTAACCCTTCGGCATCACTCCCCCCCCCCCCCCATTTGTTTAACCCTCACTACCCCTCCAGGTATTACATAATTTGGGAGCACTGCCTTATTTGATTAATTCATTTTACATTTTTACATGATTGGGAATTGTTATTAATTGTTTGCAATTAATAACCTAACCTCTTTTGTTGTAATATGCTATTGCATAAATATCAAATCATCCAAAAGTGAAGCTTTTAAAATGTAAGTTATGGTTTGGTGATTTTGATGGTGAAGCGATAGGATTTGAAACGAAAATAAAATTGCCGGTTGGAAAATATCCACTACCTGTAAATTAAATTGCATTCAGTTCCTGATTGCTCGTTACCCTGGAGGATTTTAAACTCTTATATCTCTTATCTCTAGATACACCCAGCTCAGACACCCACCTGCGCATGCGCGGGTCCGGCACGCGCAGGCCCTTTTAAATAGTGCTACTGCGTCAGCCAGCCGTCTCTTTTCCTCCAAGCAACCGTCACGGTCGTTTTGCTCTGTTACCTGCTATCTTGGTTTTCGTTTGTCGATCTTTGAAGCCCATCACATCGTTCGTCGTTCCCGTTCGCTGGTCTTTGAAGCTCATCGTACCGCCCGTCGCCGTTCAGCGGTCTTTGCAGCTCGTCGCACCGTTAGTCTTTCTTGCCCACGTCTGTCGGCCTTAAAGCTCATTCCCGTTCGCCGCTCGTCGGTCCGAAGACCATCGCATCGTTCGTCGATCTTTGAAGCTCTGCGTCAACATCACTGCCCTGGCCGTTCGTCATTCTCCGTTCCCGTTCGCAGTCCCACCGCCACTACATGAGAAGGCTCCCATTCGCGCCCGCTCGTTCGTTCGTTCGCCGACCATCCCTACGAGGTATTGGTTCGTTCGTTCGTTGTTCGCTGGTCATCTTTTCAAGAAAGTAACCATCTCGGCCTCCCTGAACTATCAACACTCGTTACGTTTTGAACAAAGATTTTCATCATTATCTCTCCCGCTCATAAAGCAAGTGAAGCATTCACCGTTCGTCGTTCACCTGCTACACAAGGAAGACTCCCATTCATTCTCCTTTGCCGTTTGCCGTTCTTTCAAACTCCTTGCATCGTTATTCTTCCAGCCACTCGGAAACTGATTCCCGTCGCTCATCCTTAGTTGCATCTTGTCCCATTGTGACTGCCGCAAGACCTGCCGCTACATGAAGAAATCTTCCGTTCGTCGTTCCCGTTTGTCGTTCCCGTTTGCAAGACCCGCCACTACATGCAGAGGTCTTCCGTTCGTCGTTCCCGTTTACAAGACCTGCCACTACAAGAAGAGGTCTTCCGTTCGTCGTTCCCGTTCGCAAGAACCTCCGCTACATGAAGGATTCATTGGTTCATCGACAAAGGATTCTCCTACTTAAGAAGATGTTATCCGCCCGTTCGTGGCATCATTCGTCACCGTTCACTGCACCGTTCACCCCGCAATCAACGCCATCCATGCTGCTGTCTCGATCATCAGTCGCAGCCGTTGTTTGCTTACTCTACTCACCTCCCTCATACCACCTCGGCTCGATTTCATGGAGGGAAGGTCTCCTTCAAATCTCCGACCCTTTTCTGAATGAATGTTCACTCACATGTCTTGGAATGAAATCCCACAACATCGCCACGTCTCCATCCCACAAGCTCCCGTCGCAGACGTTTGCCCTGAACTCCATTCCCGTTCACCAACACGTTCATTGTCCGTCAACACACATGCATTGTCACTATTGTAATGCGGAGAGAGAGGGTGGGTAAATAGCGTACATCTATGTGCTGTATATTTACCTCAACGTAGCGACGTGGACGATGAACTGCTTGCATGCGTTGACGACGATCTTCCGGTCGGGCGTCCTTTTGAGCGAGTCTTTTACGGCCGTCTTGTTGCCGACATCTCGTTGAAGGCTACCACTGACGGCAGACACATCTGTAGGGCCACGGCAAAATACACTCTCCCTATCTTGTAGCCTACCTAAGCTAGCGGCATCAACGGAACCGATCCGACACGTCTTGTCGCAGCAACATCTCGACAACAAAGAACACTGACAATAATGGCACGTGCTACACAATTAGCACGTGGCTGTCCAGTCTTGCCATTCTTCCAAGCCTGAGCACGAACAACAAACGTTCGCACCCTTTTTTCCTAACAACTATAGCTAACCGTCACCAATTGAATCTTGATGGTCTTTCACGGTAACCTAGTCCATCACACCACACCACTGTGACCACTATGGTCTCACGACTCTTTCAATCTCAGGGAAAAATCCGTCTCCATCACCAACCGCCTGCTGCATCATGATGAAGCTGAATTTTCTTCACGACTCCCCCGTCACTTAAACCCAACTTGATCATAGACGACAAAAGCTAAACTCTTTAGCACTGATGTGGACTCCCGTTTCTTGCTCACCTTCCACGACCAGGTCTCTTGAAGAAAATCCTGCCGGCCAATGCTTTTAAATTTTTAATCACTCGGCCTTACGCCTCACATTCTACCGGTTAAGTCTCGTTCATTCCAAACCTTGGGAATTCGACTTATCCAATATTTATGTTGACTCATCAAACTGTCAATCGTGACGAAACACCTTGTCACTATGATTAACCACACGGCTCTTTAACCAACACTAAATATGCTTGGATGCCCTCGCCAACTTACAACCCGAATTTTCCGAACCACTACCAGCAGTTCATCATCAATTCGCATCACTCATTGCCACCAACGGTCTCTCACCCAAACGTTTGGCAGTACTGCACTTCCACCGAGTCAAACTAGACCTCAACGATATTCCCCACTCTGCATTCGACTTCGCCTTGATCCTTGTCGTCACAACTTCACGCTCATGACACAGTGTGCTCGGCATCGCCCCTTCACATGCTGCCCTTCAAGATTTCCTTTGATCCACCCACATACCCGATGTCCACTTCCCGAACTTGCTGCTCCATTCTCAATGACTCTGGGGAACAACATTTCATAGACCCTTCGCCAACTCTGCAACGTTACACGCGTCATTCAATCACTTAAGCCCTTCTCACGCTTCATATCATTGGAAAACTCACAATCCATCTTCAACCTGCTTGACTGCTCCTAAATCAAAGCACCCATCCACAACTGATGCACTGTTCCTTGAACACCCTCTCTCTCTTCTGAGCATCTATATCAATTGATTCTGAACTCACAATGATCTGCCGCTTCTTCACCTCTCTGAAGTTCGATTTCTCAACACCAATGTGCTAAATCTTCAAGAACCTAACTTCCGCAACTAAAACTCTATCATTGACATCTCGTTGAACTCTACTGCAATTCAGCCAAATCGTTAAACCATCAACCGAAAACCAAACTAATCGTGGAATCTGGAAAAACTCGCCCGAACTTCCTCACCAACTCGCTTTGGCTATTGAAAGTTCCCTCCCCACTCCGACTGCCTTGCGCAGACAGTCGGCTGTGAACAGAGAATGTTGCGTCTGCAACCAATCAACCACATCTGTCACTGGGGACCCAGCTCACACCCTTGGGGGCCCGTCATGATGGTGACCGCCACCTATACTGACGAGGTCTGCTGTAAATGCAATTTAATTTACAGGTAGTGGATATTTTCCAACCGGCAATTAGAAAGCCCAATTTTACCTGGGGGGAAGGTCAAAATTGGTTTCTATTGCCTAAGGAAAATACCCACCCAACCTTCCCCTCTCGAGTCACCATCTTGGCTGACATATCGTGAGGAAAAGCAGATGGCTGGCTGACGCCATAGCACTATTTATGGAGGACCTGCGCGTGCCGGACCCCGCATGCGCAGGTGGGTGTCTGAACTGGGCGTATCTAGAGAGTTTAAAATCCGCCAGGGTAACGAGCACTCAGGAACTGAATGCAATTTAATTTACAGGTAGTGTATATTTCCTTTAGGCAATAGAAACCAATTTTGACCTTCCCCTTCCAGGTAAAATTGGGCTGTTCCTCAGGCATTACAAGGTTTTGTTTTGTTTTTTTTTTGAGATTCCCTGGTCACATGACGTTTGAATTTGGTTGACTCTGCGGCCTCAAAGTCAACATATTGATGTAATTAGAAACCAAGGATTTGAGACCAGGGAATCTCCAAAAACCCTTGAAGTGCCTGTGGAAATAAAAAATATTTTTGTCGAAAATTTGCAAGATAACTGTATATTGAAAGTGTGCGTAATAAGTGGTCAACTTTTTCCAGTTGAATCGAGCGAGTTTCATAGTACATTTCTGGTAACGGTTTTTCTTTTAGCAAAATTACAGTTTACGATTTGTTGCGAATTTCTTCCGAAATATTTTCTGTAGCTCATTTTCCATTATTTTGCTTTCAATTCAGTGTAAATAAAATAAACAAAATACTGAAAATCTAAGCTTTCTTCTGGTGACACATCAGTAGTGCAAATGAAGCTTCATGGGTAAAACTCGTACAACTGATGTATTGACTGAAAAAAATATGTTGTTAGTCTATTTCTGATTTTAGTTATTTTATTTTTCAAACAATGTGATAATTGTTATCTACAATAATTATAATCTCAGTACTGTGATTAATCTCCAATCCTAAGTCCTGTGGTGACCTCTTAGCCGGCCTTCGAGCGTTTGGCTCTGTTTGTGACAGCCACCACCAGGCGTCACTTCATTACAGTAGAGAGTGTGGAGATACTGACGCGGAGAGTGAGAGAAGCAACAATGGCTGCATGGCACTTTTGGTTCATTGCGCTTCACTTTCCTCCGTCTCTCCCGGCTGGAAAACTTTTCCGTGAATAAAAGCGGTTTGAACTGTATTCCTGACGGAGTTTATCGCTGGCAACCTGCAACGAGCCTTACATGAGAAGGCCTGTAAAGCTATATTTAATGAAAGTTTTAAAACTTAGGCTTTTGCTTTGGCTTGCGTCAGACCTCACCAGGTACTTCAGGCTCAGAAAAACTATTATGGCTTGTCCTGCTTGGTAATTCACAGTACTAGTGTGCGTGTATATAACCCAAGTTGCACGATTAGTAATAACAGAAACTGCAAACCTTGTTACTGTAGTCAGTGTTCATCTTTTGAATTATTTTACACATCTTAAAAGACAGTGATTTTTAATTCACTTTATTTTTGTTTTACAGCTTATTTTTGATGCCGATCCATCACAGGTAGGTGCAAAAAAAATTGGTAATTTAATTTTAGCTATGTTCTATGAACTAGAAATCCAGTTTGAGCTGGTTTCATCAAATGGGTAGTGGGTACACCAATCAACATAAAAGAGAGCCCGTGAAGCTCAACACAGTGTCCATGATAATTTAGTGCATGTTCCAGCTCTCGTTCTGAATCGAAGCTGGTGATCGCCAGCGTTTGTAAGGGTTAGCCTAGGGTCTCTGTCTTAAACTCCGAATTTTGAGAGCTCATAACTCCGTCAACAGTGAACCTTTTTAAAGGGCAATTACATCATTTTGACATGCATGTTTGACTTTTGGATCACTTACACACTAACTAAACACAAGAATTGCGGTAAGAATACGTTACGTACGTCCGATATAATAATTTAATTACTGCATCACCAAAACACGACACGGAGGTCGCCATTGTTTTGCTGGAACGCGCAGAAATTAATGCCAACA
>JAHWFP010233094.1:230226-293888 GCA_023313725.1 Lithobius niger | reverse complement strand
TTAGCTGGCCACTACACTGCTGGCCAGCTAAGGCCGTCAGACGCTTGAGCTCCTCGCAGTCAATACAGCTATCTCAATCGGCTGCGAGTCGAAATCGAAAAGTGACATCTGTCGGCATTAATTTCTGAGCGTTCCAGGAAAACAATGGTGATCTCCGTGTCGTGTTTTGGTGATGCAGTAATTAAATTGTTATATTGGACGTAAGTAACGTATTCTTACCGCAATTCTTGTGTTTAGTTATTGTGTAAGTGATCCAAAAGTCAAACATGCATGTCAAAATAGATGTAATTTCCCTTTAAGCCATATTTGGAATCTAGCCTCGATAAGTCAAGGCCTTTCTACAGTCCAAAAAGTTTGAAAATCAGCTCGCTAAATCGGAGATCCAGAGAGGGTCAAATGGACAACTACTTGTTCTGGGGATGTACATATCGTCGTGTCATCTCTAGAGGTCAAACTACACCACCTAAAATCATAGGAATAGGGTCAAATTGTAGCTTCCTATGTGGGGTGCGCAGGGTATGTGCCTTTTCAAGATTATATTAGTGTAGCCTAACTGAAATCGTTATTTAGAAACAAGCTATCATGTGCTATTCAATAAGTTTTTTTTTACATCCAAAATAAGACATCTTAATGCATGTATTACATTGTGTAAGCTAGCAAAAAAAAAAAAAGAAATTATTGGGTAATTTCACAAATTAGTTTCATTAAAAACATCGTTAACAGAACTGGAGGAAATACGCCATTCTGCTGTTAAAAATTTGTTTTAAGCTCATGCTGAAATGGCCCTGAAAATTTTGTCACCTATTGTGTAAGAATCTGTGTTGGTTTACGGTTTTAAAAACAGTCTTTCCCTTCTTACTTTGCATTGTCATAAATTAGGGATGGGCGATATTTTGATAGTATCGCGATACACAACACACGCAACAATATCGCAATTCTTTTCGTGTTTCGCGATTATCGCATATTCAAGATTATTTCGTCTGTTTCACATCGGAGCATGACGTTGTCCGTAATTTCGCTAAATAGCCTATTGACCGATTTTGACGTTCAAATACCATTTTAACCGTTTTTGGTGCAAATCAAAAGTCTCTAGCAGCATCCGTTCTGAAGTTATGTCTAATATACCATCTAATTTATATTTTTAAACGAACAATGCCTCCAAATGGATAAGAAATATTACTGCTCACTGCTAATTTTAACAAGACTATTGTTACAACATAAAGTTCTTGTCTTTTGATTAGCTAATATCAACATTTTCACATCTTAGCAGGTCATGAATTCTGCATAAAATGTTTGGCATGTGTGCACTTTTTTTTAGGAAAAGATTTTTTTTCTAGAAGTAGCTTATCTGCGAGTGTGGATTACATCCGAGACAATATTGAATTTCAAACACTTAGAATATTTGAAGGTGATTAATTATTTTCAATAACTAAGAATAAGTCTTTTTTTTCTTTTGTAGTCAAGACACACGCTAGTGTGCTTCCGCCAAGTAACAGTAGATCATCCGATTGTTAAAAAATTGATTGTTAATGAAAAAAGGTGGATCACTAGCAGACATGTGTCTGTTAACTGTAAGCAACTGAAAGCGTATTTTGGCATGTTGAGGATAAATCCCAATGCGACAGAAATGTTTCAAATTGTGGAAAATGTTAGGGGAAGGGTCAGAGATTAAGAAAAACTAAAATTTAAAGGATGGGTGTCCACCAATTGTAGAGAAAAAGATGCGTCAATAACGTTGTTTTTATGTTACTGTCTAGCTAGCTGGCTAAGTGGCTAGCTTAACAATTTACCCATGTTAAATCCCATAGACTTTTTGCTCACGGCTAGCGCAAAATTGAGAAGGCCTACATAGCTGAATTTTGGCACACGGATGCGTGGTAATCTGAGCATGGTCCTTTTGTTGGTTTGAGAGTTGTAGGGGTCAGGACAAATGCGTGGGAGGGTTGCCACCAGCGAATTTAAATTTCGGTTCTTTTCCAAGTTGCCACCAAAGATTTCAAGCAATAATGTCTTGAACAATCAACACTGGTCTTTAGATTTATTGTAAAAGCCTGCACGAACTAAAAACTGAACTGTAACGAAGGACAAAATAAAGAAACATTAACGTTGCCGTGGATTGCGTAAGAATAAAAGGATGCACGGTAGATGATGGTTACGCAACAATACGAGCATCCACGAGCTAACGGGGTTTTGGTTAATAACCCAAAAATAAAATGCTTCGGGTTTTGCTGTTTAGTAACAGCGACCTTCGGGGGTTTCTGTATGACTAAATGTCAATGAAATCTTGAACAGTTAAGGGGAAGGTGCAGGGATAAACAAAACAACTGAAGGGGATGTGCTGATTGAGTGAGCGAAGCGAACGAAATGCGATTGGTAGCCAGTGTGTGCCAAAATGGGATTGAAGCAAGTGAAGAGTGGTCATACAATAAACTAAGCCGTGGCAATTTGCCTAATCTAACGGCTAATTGGCAATGGTAAATTTGAAAATTAGAAATGTGAAAATTTATAGAAATAAAATTCCTCTAGAAAAAAGCTATGGATGAAGATGACACGGTGTACCCTTGTGCATGTTCTTCGTCCTATGAAAGTTGTGATCTCCACCCAAAACCAAAACTGGTAAAAAAAAAACCCGCCAAGTTTCCAAAAACGATCGGCCTTTAAAGGTAGTGATATCATTCAACCAAGGAAAGGCCGCTAAGGTCAATCCTGTTAGCCAGTTAATCGCACCAACTAATAGTTCGAAAGTTAAATGAAAACTTGAAGTTTGCTACAGGGAGTAGCAATCTTCAAGTTTTCATTTAACTTTCGAACTATTAGTCGGTGCGATTAACTTGGCTAATAGGATTGACCTTGGCGGCCAATCGTTTTTGGAAACTTGGCGGGTTTTTCTACCAGTTTTGGTTTTGGGTGGATTACACTAACTAGGCCTACGATGTACGTACATTTGGGTCTAATCGTAGTAGTACTGGACCTAAACGTATGTTTTTAGCTGCCTTATTGTACGAGTTATGACCAATTGATCAACTGAAAACACTTCGCCTACATATTGGCAAATATTGCAATAATCGCAAATTAGGGTACTGCAGTAATCGCGTTGTCGAAATTTCATTATCGTCCATCCCTTTCATAAATGCAGATTTGGCATTCAAGTTCTGCTTGCTTTTTTAAGGCACATATTCTAGCTAGCCCCTTAGTGCTCAAAGAGAAATTTATTTGGTTTATTTTCTCAACGCTTTGTGATTCCATATGAACCTTGCCTTCGTTCTAATTCCATCATACCGCTACAAATCAAAATGCATCGAGGTAAACTATGGAAATCACACGATTTGATATTGTGCCGTGCAGAGAGCGCATGTGCCGAGAATGTGACAAGCGAGTGTGTGATAACCCAACCTAAAATGAAACCACTACTGCTCTCTTAGTCGCTTGTCAGATTCTCAATGCATCATTTCTCCCTGTGCCTGGCAGAACATATCACACGATGTCACTCGCCACCGAAAATTCGCAGATACACTAGTCTTGTAAGACATTTGCCATAGGCCTAGCATTAAGACTTGTGGCGAGTGATTTTCGTTAGCCAGAGTAAAGTTGTGTAAGATGAACCTTTCCATTTGTCAATATGTTTGTAGCGTACGACTGTGCCAGTTGATCTGTTGCCGTGTAGTGAATTAGAATGGCGGCAATGTTCAAATCAAACCCATAAGCTTTAAGAAATTTAAACATGTAGGCTACATCAATAGTTTTTTTTTTATGTGTACAGTTAAAATATATAAACCGATGGAATTGCCCTTCTGTGGTCATAGAAGTAAAACCTTTGTGAAATGACACATTGCACTGTATTTACCCCTTTTGTTTGATTGTAGTATCACACAGACTTTTCATTACGTCGGTACTTGCGAGCTTTTGGTGATGTGGATGAGGCATTCAAAGCTATATTGAAGACCAACAAGTGGAGGCGAGAGTTTGGTATAGAATCATTCTCTGAAAATGATGCAGCTATAAAGTCCAACACAGAGAAGAAAAAGGCAGTCCTATGCAGGCACAGAGATATGCATGGAAGGTAAGATCTTTAGGATTGTGGTGGCCATTCTCCTCCACGTACGTACCCGTACCGGTTAGTATCTTCTCATGCCAGTGTGTGTTGAAACTTGAAACAAGCTACTCACAATAAGAATACGCAACACCAAAAGTTTGTCAATCACAGGCGAATATTTGGTAGTCAATTTTCTGCCACCTTCTTCAGGCCAAGCCCAGCGTTCTGTTCACAACAGTTGGAAGTGGTGCCCCCTTCCTGTAATGTTGTAAGGAATTGTTTCCACTGGATTTCGAGGTGGTGTATCAAGTCTGGAGTGGCAAACTGCATAACTTTTGGGTATGCAGGTGCCTGCTCATTTAGCAGAGGGATTTTGTTTTCTTTGCAGTGTAAAATAGAAAGGGATTCCAGTGCTCGCAGATGATCTTCTTTTTCAGAGTTGGAATGCAGAAGCACTTCATTCTTTCCCAGTCTATGCTGTGTTGGACCTTAACACAGGCTTACCAGTTGGTCGATAATTATCGAATTGGTCGTTATTTTTTTTCCAAGTCGCTAAAAGTCGATAAAGTTTTGTTATGTCGATAAAAGTCGATAAAATTGAGTGTTGAAATAAATATATTGCAAAAAAGCCACATTACCGTATTTTTTTTTTATATCGGCGGTTGTCACAGTCTCTACGTGAAAGCAGTTATAAAACGTGAACTTCCGGTTTAACTTCGAAAAACTAACTCTCTGAGTTGCTCTACAGCATGAATGGAGCCCTGCCTTTTCGCTATATCGCTACCGGAAGTACTATTGTGGGCAACCTTATTTGGAGGGGGGAGGAATCGCCGTACAAACAGTTGTTTTGTTTTTTGATAACCTTAGACCAAACGTTATCACGTATCTTGGTGACTGTTGCTTGCATTTACGGTTTTTCATTTTTTCAGTTCGTATATGTCTGACGAGGTCTTATTCAGCAGATATTTGGTCGATATTTTTATGCTGGAAAGGTCGATAATTCGATATTTTTATGTATAAGGACCTCTGGTAACCCTGACCTTAACACTGTGTGCTGCAATGGCGCTTTTCTTCAGGTCTGCGTTGGCTGTTGCTTGCATATGATCCGAGATTCTTTTACAAACTGTTCGTTCCGTTTCTCCCACGTACCCCCCTTGGTAGTCTTTGCAGGAGACTTAGTAGACGGCCGTTTTGGATGTAGGTAGCGGCACTGGGTCATCAGCTGTGGCTTGTTTTGTTGTAATGGAAGCAGGTTGGGGTACTAGGTTTGGCACATTTCTCTTTGATAGAGTGTTGTAGCTATGAGTCATGTCAAGGTCTGGTTGCATAGACATCATGGTTGTTGTTGCAGCAGAAGCCTCAGCACTTACGGCATCATGAGGTTTCCCTGGGTATCCACTATTCTGGCCATTTTGGTGCACTTTTATTTTATGCAGAATCTTCTTGATGTAGGGAGTATTCTTGAACCAGCATTCAATATCAATATTGCCTAGGGCCGCTCTGGCCAGTTCGCCACGTTTGGGAATGTACGTCACAATTACGTGTGGTCAGTCACCTTTGGGGGTTTGGTCTTTTCTTCAAGGGGGTCATCTGTTGATGGCGAGATTGATCTTCCTGGCGGGGTATCCCGGTTTGAGGTATTTCGTCTTAGCTTTCTCGAAGTAGTAGTCTCCATTGTCACATGACATCACCCGGCTTCGAATGTGGAACATTTTTCCCTGGATAATAGCTAACAGCTGGGATTCCAGATGACCGGAGCAGTAGTCTACACCGCGTTCGGTCTGGGTCGGTTTTTCGAAAAGGGACCATAGCAGTTCTTCTCCCCTTCTGATGAGTGTGTCCAGGAAGGGTAGCTTCCCATCAATTTCCGATTCGGAGGTAAATCCGAGGTCTTGTTTCCACTCGTTAAAAGTACTCTCAATTGCCATTCTCTCATTGGATGGGATGACAGCAAATGTGTTTTCCACGAATTTCCCCCAAACTTTTATGTGAGGGTGGCAGTGGAGGACATGGGCATCAAGAAATTGGAGTACAATTTCCGCGATCGGTGGGGATGCGCTGTACCCCATCGGGGTGCCAGCGATTTGTTGGAAGGTCTGACCTTCGAATTGAACATAGATGTTCATCAGAAAAGTTTTCTGCTGGATTTTGATTTTCGCCGCTGCCTCATCGAATTTCTCCATGATGAGCGTGTGAGTCAAACTGGGAAACAGAGCGATCACATCGTACGAAACAAGCATGTCTTCATTTTCCATCTTCACTCCTCTAATCTTCCTGAGAAAGTCTGGTGTGCTGAGCAAACCCCGATCTCCCCACACATATTTTTTCAGGCGTGGGGCTAAAAACCAGTCAATGCGTTGGGCAGGTTCCCCCTTTGCTGAAGTAATCATTCGTAGTGGGAAGCCTGCCTTGTGGACTTAGACTTGGGCCCCGTGTGAGAAACTGCTGCGACGTGCAACATACGTTGCAGGAAATTCCGGGCGGCCGCAGACAATAATTGCGGTCAATTTTTTTTTACTGTAAGCCGCACTTTTTAGATATATGCGTAAATAACGATAATTTTGCTAAATATTGACCGATTTTGACATTCAAATACACCATTTTAACCCTTTTTTTGCAGTTTTCCAGTGGTGCAAACCATAAGTCACTAGTTCCACCCATTCTGAAGTTATTTATGAAAAACAATTTAAACCGTCTGTATCGGAAATATAACCTTCTTTCACTAAATTGGAGATGTCGTCGCTAGGTTAGTATGCATTAAATTGCCCAAGTCATATGGAAGTTTTTTATACAACTTCTAGTTTTGGAGTTCCATGCGCAACTTCTCGTCATAATCGGACTTGTCGAGAATAACAGTAAGGGTTTGCTTTGTCTGCCCTAGTGGTAACGATTCCAGCAAAATTATGCAGTTTGCCACCCCAGACTTGATACACCAACTCGAAATCCAGTGGAAACCATTCCTTACAACATCACAGGATAAGGGCACCACCTCCAACTGCTTTTTAGGAGCCAAGTCCCACTGAGAAAATCGCCAAATTCAAATTTGTTTTTTCCGTTGACGTTTGTTGTTGCTGTTGTGAACAGAACTCTGGGCTTGGCCTGAAGAAGGTGGCAGAAAATTGGCCACCGAAAATTCGCCTGTGATCGACAGTTACAAACTTTTTGGTGTTGCTTATTCTTATTGTGAGTATTTTCCCTAAAACCAAGTCAAATGGCAGAAGTTGACAGGTTTGGGTACATAATTTTGTTCGGTTCAGCTGAAAATTAGGTATTGGGTACAGCCTTAATAAGTATCCTGTCGAAAATACCGTTAATTCGGCAAAATTACTTTGGTCGAAGTTCATATCAAAGACTGTCACTTACGCAAAACCAAAATTCCTCCAAGTTCCACAATTCAAGACTCTTGCCTGAAGAAGCTATCAGTAGATAGTCGAAAATTTGCAAGTTTGAATTGTGGAAATTGGAGGAATTTTGGTTTTGCGTAAGTGACAGTCTTTGATAAGTATCCTGTGCAATGAAAATTGACAAGGAATAAAAGAGACAAAACAATATTTATAAAGATGGCACAAAAAATGTCAACAGTTTTAAGTATAGATGGCAAAATCTTGTTAATTTATTTTATTATTATTATTCTTAAATCTTAAATGTAAAACAAATTTTCTTTTATGACACGATTAAACTTAATTTAAAAATAAATATAAAGTACCACACTAAAGGACAAGGAAGCAAAAAAAGATGGCTTAGAACACCTACATGGAGAATTCATATGGTTAGAGGAGAAAATTTTCTAATACCATTTGCTTTCAACCTATTACCACAACACCTTAGAAACGTTAGGCACATTGCGGCCGATTAGGCCAATGGCGGCCGATTTCATTCACGCTGAAAGTGCTATTTCGTTGTCGACTTTTATTGTTTCGTAAGCAGCCTGAAAAGAATAAGTTTTGGAATAAAGCAAACTTAGCGGTAGGCAAGGGAAGACTTCAGTGATTGTAAAGACTTTTTTTTTGGAAGAGACAATAACGCTTACGCCAACTTGAAGTTTCAGATTGCTTCTGTACTGCGAATTTTCGGCAGGATTCACTATAGTTTTTCAACTAAGTCTTCCGCCTTCATCAGGCACTGGTTGTTTAGCACACTAACGTAACATCACTAAGATTTGAAAAACGTGTAGTGGGGACAACTTAGTGATGTTATGTTAGTGTGCTAAACAACTAGTGCCTGATGAAGGCGGAAGACTTAGTTGAAAAACTATAGTAAATCCTGCCGAAAATTCGCAGTACAGAAGCAATCTGATACTTCAAGTTGGCTTAAGCGTTATTGCCTCTTCCAAATTCGTTAGTTAGCCAAGTAAAATGAGCCTGTCGGCATTCAGAATTGTAAAGACTTATCGTATGTCCGTATTAGAGCAGAAACTTACCAAAAAGTAGGCGGTTGTAAGTCGAAATTGGCTAAATTTTGCGGTCTGGTTTCTCTTTGGTTTGACTTTGGGGTTATATTGGCCCCTCCCCTGTAACCCCCAGTAAAGGTGGGGCAGTGATCTTGGTATGTGTAGTATAAATGAAGCTTGCCGCGTAAAACGAATCCAACCCAAAGCAAATCGGTCTGGCAAAAAGAGTTAAAAGATGATGTGAAGTGAAAATGGACGATTACCTTTGTTAGTTGGCATAACGGTGTTTTCGCTCGTTATCTATGTCTGTTGTTGGTATGATGTTGTCCGTACCGGCTCCCTGTGATCAGGATCAACGACCATCTCCCACGGTCTTGGCAATCACTCAAGCAAACCTTCCAATCCACCTCATTTTGAAAATCAGGATTTCCTCTTTGGTGTGCTCCGCCACAAGTTAACCTCAACAAAAAAAGAATAGTCCAGATTGAAAAGGAATTGTGCGCCAATCGCTGTGGAATTCGCCACCGTCAAATCGAAACTATCAAGGGCCGAAAAAATAATACAGGCACAACATACAAACATTGCCAACCTCGTGCAAAGCAACCAAAAGCTTCGCCGCAGGGTGGAACTTGCTGATGCAAAGTTCCGTAGACTTTCCCCCCTTCCACTTACTGGCAGTCGTCCGATTGTCTGCATCCACAATCCTCCACCTCCCCTTTACATTCCCAACCGCACCACTTCAACCAAAACGCCGCACTTTAATAAAACAGCTCAAACCGCAAACTACGCTCCCTTACTACAAGTTCGCGTCGGAAGCCACGTCGTCAACTACGAACCAAGATCCTCCTCCACATCAGTTAACCTGGCCACCTTCTGTTCATGTAGAAAACACCCGACGTCAACATGCAGCAATCGGGGAAAAGTAGATCAGGGCAAATCAAGCCATGTCCCAAGAAGGCTACATTGCACGCCAAATATGGCAATGGGACAATGTCCCAAACTTCACTCCCTGTAAGCCTGAAATGCGATTCGTGTTGAACACCAGAACCCGCACACTCCCCTGCATAAACTGCCGCTCTCGAGGCAAAGGCTACAGATTCTCCTTCGTGGCCCAACTGTAAAAATCAACAATCCTAACCTCAACCACTGTAAAAACTCCCCTGGACCGGAATGTGAACATTTAAATTTTCAGCCAACCACTGTCCCTTTACAATTTCACATTCCATCATCATTTAAATCAACACCAAATCAACTTCACTCAACAATCAAATTAACACGCAACAACAACGAAAACCACCCCTACTTCACATCTGACGTCACGGGAAAACACTCAATCCCATACACCATCATACCACCGCAATCTTCTTCCCCGAACCGGAAAGTGAACTTTTATGAACTTTCTGCTGATCACTAACCCTTTCCACTATTAGAGTCATTTCACAGTAAGGTAACGAACGATGATAACCCTTTCCAACTTCTCAAGGCAATTTTTCTACAAATAATAATAATAAAAAAAAAAATCGGAGGAATACCCTGTAGTTCACCAAACTGACCCGCATCAGCAATGGTTGGACCCTTCCCCACCTGATGGCTTCTCGCAATCATCAACTTGGCGACTCGGTAACATAACCAAACCGATCAACGAGCCACAGCGGGACCCAGCTCGCACCGTTGATGAGATCATCTGTAATGCAAGAAATTTACAGGTAGTGTATTTTTCCTTCCGGGCAACTAGAAAGTCCAATTTTACCTGGCCAGAGGTCAAAATTGGTTTCTGTTGCCTAAGGGGAAAAATACACTGCCTGTAAATCTCCCAACCAACCTCCCTTCTTGAGCCACCAATCGTGACATATCGATAGGAAAAGAGATGGCAATCAGCTTGTCCGTGCGCCATTAATAGGAGGGCTTCACGTGCTACGCATGCGCAGTGGCTGTACGAGCTGGGCATACCTAACTTTTAATTTCTTCAAGGTAACAGGCATCCAGGAACTGAATGCAAGAAATTTACAGGTAGTGTATTTTTCCCCTTACGCAATAGAAACCAATTTTGACCTCTGGCCAGGTAAAATTTGGCTTTTTGTTGTATACCATAATTGCGTGCAAGTTAAATTGTGAACACCCTTATAAAGATGGCATAAGCAATACTTTTCTTCTGCCCTTGAGTCTTTATTTCAATGACAATGTTATTGCTAATGAGCTTTGGTTAAGTGTTTTCATCTGTAAAAACAAGAAAGTATACTATAATTTGTAATCCTTGTTTTTGTTTTCAGGCCAGTTGTGTACATACCTTCTAAAAACCACAACGTAAATGAAAGGGATATAGATGAACTTACAAGGTTCATAGTGTACATATTAGTAAGTATTTTGTATTACTTTTTTACGAGAAAGTTCCTTGAACATAGCTCACGGCAATAACTCAATAGTAGTGTGAGCTACAATGCGTACAGTTAAACCTCTCCAATATTGGCTGCCATTCGGCCCTTCTTAAAGCAACTAATGCCATACAACATTTTTTTTAAAATGTTTCTCGAGCAAATAATTTCCAGAAGCAGTGAGGCATGCAGACTTTATTTTTATTTTGTATTTACTGAAAATGGAAATGCGCAATGAGAGTACTATTTTTTAAACACAAAAAGCATTCTTTATGGTCCATACAAGGTCATAATCGCCTGAAACAAACTTCCAAAATAGTTTAACACGATTAAAACAATTTTGGAATGTATGTTACGTATCTTTTCACTTGTACTATTGTACGATGGTAAATAGGAGCTCATGACTCGCAGCCCTTAGTCCAAAATTGTCATTCTAGAAGATGGACTTTAAATGTGTGATGATCATGAATTTTTTGAAAATTGGAGAGAAAAAGCCAAAGTGAGGGGTGTTTTTCAGGATGAGACGGTGCCTGAGAAACATTTAATTTTATTTGTGTTCCGTTTTTCTGGAAATAACAAAAATTGTGTCCTTGTTAAGTTGCTAAGCTATATTCCATCGGTTTGGTGAAGAAAGCATCGGATCAGATCGGTCGAGCCTTACTTGAACTGCATGCATAAATTCTAACTTTTCAATTCAATTTCAATTTTTTTTCCTCTCAGGAAGAAGCATGCAAGAGATGTCATGAAGAAATCATTGATAACTTGTGCATTGTGTTTGACTTGAAAGACTTTGGGTTAAGCTGTATGGATTACCAGTTTGTGAAAAACCTAATATGGTTGCTCAGCAAGCATTATCCTGAGCGATTAGGAGTTTGCTTAATTATCAATGCACCTACATTATTTTCTGGCTGCTGGACCGTCATTCGTGGATGGTAAGAGTACAATCTGTTGTTGCCTTTTAGAGTTGAAGAGATGATGCACATTAGCACAAAGGCATGTAGTGTAGTCATAAATATGTGGTGCAGGCTATGCTGCTCTGAAAAAAAATATTGAAAATACTTAATGCACCTTTTATAATAGCGTAATACAGGGATCTCCAAACTACGGCTCGGGGGCCAGATTTGGCCCGCGAAGCGCTTTTGTCTGGCCCGTGCTTTATTTTCCCTAAGTGCGATTTTTCAGTTGTTTATCCTTTTGGAGGTATACTGTCTTTTTCCCTGAGTGAAGCAAAAGTTCCTTTTTCGAAACGGGGAAGATCTCGACTTCTTTCAGGAATGGCTGATGAGCATCTGCATGTCACTATTTCGTATTAGTGAGGACGAAATGTAACTTTGGGAAGGCGTGTGAAAATACTGTTATCCACTGTTTGTTAACCTCTTACTATACTGGGGGGGGGGGGGGGGTTCCACCGCTGGAGCACACTAGGACCAGCTGAGGAAAATTCCAGCCTGCAAAAGCTAAGCAACCGTGTTATATGGACCTCAGTTCGCAAAGCTTGGGGACCCCTGACCTAAAAGGTGGTGATCAAAAGTAATTTTTCTGGTCACACTTTTTATGTGACCATTTGAGTTTTGCTTCAGTGGAACTAAAATTATATACTAAGGCTGCCCCAATACCAATTTTGCTGATAACGATACTGATCCAGTTTTAAAATTATTTACCATTACGATACTGATATTCGAAATTAATCCCTAATTTTTTTGTACAAGTCAGTTAAAAGCCGTCAGTGCAAATGCAGTCCTTAAAAGGGTTAATGCAAGATGTTCATCCTATATATCGCATATTCGCTGACTTTTCCGTGATAAAGTAAACACCTTCCAAAGACAGAAAGTTAGAAGTAGAGTCAGAAACTGGATTATGTTTTTTTTTTGTGTGGTATTGGATCGGTACGGCAACTTTCACTGAAATATCGATACCTCTGGAACCACTCTGAATAACGACACACGGTTTGCAGAATTTCCCTCAGGAATTCACCGAGTATCTTCCTAGCTATCTTTTAATTGTCAGTTTACCCTATTTTTTTTAATCTGATAATTATTGGACTTCAGAAGAAAACTACATCACTGATAAAAAAAAAAATGCTTAGTTTCTCACCCATTTGAAGTATGGAAATGTAGCCTGCGTCATTTTTTTCCTTAATGATCTGGCCTTCATATCCCATTTTTTTTATTTTACTGTAATTGGCTGGAAGCTTTTCGATCTGATCTGTAGAAGAGCTGTAAACAATGATTATACAGCAGGCGCACCTGTCCCTAAAGGGTTCACGTAATGCCTTTATTCTAAGGCTCGGCTGATACCGGGATTGGCATCGGTATCGGCTAACTGTTTTGGTCAAATGTTGGTTTTTGCGATATTTTTGACAAAAGTTGTCCGTTTTTAATGTTCCAACCAATACATCATTTTAACCGTTTTTTCGAGAGCTTTCCAATGGTGCTAATTTCAGAGCGATAGCTTCAGTCGTTCTCAAATTATTTAATAAAAACCAAAAACAGGTTCCAAAAAACGCTCTTTACTGCAAGATGCTTGGTCATAAAGCCTTGAGATTCGGAATTTTTCATCAAATTTTGTATCTGAATATGGAAGAAACATTAACTTTACTGGAAGTAATGCACTGAAGTATCGGCATTGGTATCGGTGATGTTGCATCGGACCGTATCAGGATCGGATCGGATCGGTCAAAGTAGGTATCGGCCGAGCCTTACTTTATTCTAATTTCTTCATAAATTTAGTTTATTATATCATCCCTCTTCCAAAATCCAACATAATTCCGTTAAACCATATTTTTTTCTGCCTACATAATTCACAATCAGCAACTCCTGTTTGGCTTTATGCAATGATTCACGTACATGTTCTGGATTCAATCGTATTGGAAGTGCCATGCCCTTATTTTCATTTATGCACAAATTTAGTTTATTAGATCGTCACTCCTCCAGAATCTACAAAATTCAGAAAAACTTATTTCTAGCTGACTACAAGCTTCGATGCAATGGCCATATTGTTCAATCTCTTAGTAATGCTTCTTCGTGCTGCTCAGTGGTTTTTCCTGAGACTGTAATTGTTTCTACAATAAACAAGCTCAAACCAAGCAAGTCCTGCGGGCCCGACGGTCTGTCAGCTTTTCTTTTCAAACAGCTGGTCCACGAAATCAGCTCCCCACATCTAAACTCTTCTCACTTTCCTTTGCCCAAGGTCCACTTCCTTCTGCCTGGCGTACTGCCAACGTGGTACCAGTTTTCAAAAAAGTTCATCTTCTGACCCCGCTAATTACCGGCCTATTGCGTTAACTTGTGTGGCTTGTAAAGTGATGGAATCAATCATTCGTGTCACACATTAACAATTATTTTGATGATCACGCCATCATAACCCAGGATCAGTTTGGTCTCCTTCCAAACAGGTCTGCCACTCACTAATTGTTATTGGTCCTCGATCGTTGGACCAGTGCGCTAGATGTTGGTGTCCTTTCAGACACAATATATTTCGATTTGCAAAAAAGCCTTTGAGTCTGTCATTCATCGAAAGCTTCTACTTAAACTGGAAGCATGCGGAATTTCAGGAGACCTACTGGAATGGATTACTGCTTTCCTTAACAATCGAGTTCAGAGGGTCATAATAGAAAACACAGTATCTTCTTGGACAAAGGTTCCATGTGGAGTTCCTCAGGGTTCTGTCTTGGGACCCCTCCTTTTTCTCGTATATCTAAATGATTTAAAATTTAATGATAATAATATCTGTGGCTTCAAGTTCGCTGATGACCTTAAAATTGTTGGGCAAAATTTAACAGATGGTCGTTCCCTTGATATTGACGCCCAAATAAATGAGGTGGCAGATTGGTCTAAGTGCTGGCAGCTACCTCTATCTGTCAACAAATGTCTCACTTTCCACGTGGGTGACAAAAATATACGCCCATGTTACTTTCTTGAAAAAGAAATACTACATTCGTCAACGGCAGTACGTGACCTGGGGATTTGGTTTACTAAAAACTTTAAACAAAGTCTCCACTGTCAGAAGGTGTGTGCATTGGCATATCGTCGCTTGGCCATCGTTAAGAAGTGTTTCACTTCAGGGAACATCATTACTAAAGTTTGGGCTTTTAAAGTTTTTGTGCGCCCAATTCTTGAATATGCAACTCCAGTCTGGTCGCCATATTTGGCACGAGATATTGACCAGCTCGAGGCTGTCCAGCGCAGATTCACGAAAAGCCTTCCGGGATTGAGGGATATTTTCTATCGTGACAGACTTGAGAGGTTCGGCCTGGAACGTTCGGAGTTGCGCAGAATGAGATTCGATTTAGTTCCGACATTTAAAATTTTGCGTAACCTTATTTCCGTAGATCTTCCGTTCTTCGATTTTGTAACTTGCCCAATTGGTACGCATGGTCACAACTGGAAACTTATTGTCCCAACCTCTCGTCTTGACTGTCGCCGCAACTTTTTTGCGGTGCGGATTGTCCCAATCTGGAATGCCCTTGGGTCCAGCACGGTGAATGCACCTACTGTCCCGGCCTTCTGTAGATTATTGAAAGCTGAACTAGTGCACACAATTTTAAAACGCCCATTGCCAGAAAGTTTTTTTTTAATTTTGAGTTTTTAGGTTTTAAATTTTTACATTTTGGTTTTTGATTTTAATTTTTAATTTTTAAATTTTGATTGCCCAGAACAGAGTAAGTGGATCCACAGCCGTTCCGTCTTCCTTCCACACATTGGTGGTAAATTTTATTATTATTAATATGATATTGTTAACAGGAGTGAGCGATCGCGTATTGTCTTCTTTATCGTCTGTCGTGGACTGATTGATTCACACGCCCTGACGCAACTGTCCGAAAAATCGTGGCTAAAACGTTCCCTTTTGGTACTCGTGCTGGCGCTGTCGAAAGTTTGTGTGATTGGAAATTAGTTTTATATGTGAATTATGTTGGATTTTGGAAAGGGATGATTTAATTCAATATTTGAATAAATGAGAATAAAGGCATTGATTGCATTTCTGCTAGACTGGATCCAGATCACTCGCATCAATGATTGATTGATTGATAGAATAAGCCTAATTGCTAACTTCTCCCATGCATTTTGGATTAAAAGTTAAATGTTTAATGTATGACGTTTTTAGTTAATCTTGAAGCAAAAAACGACTATTTATAAGGGGATAAAAATTTTATCTCGTTAACTGTATGTAGCTTTTACCGTAGTGATTTTTCTGTAGAAAAATGACACAATTATATGTTGCGTTACAGGGAGAAATCGCTTTCGCTGTTAGTTTTACTACACACTCTTTCTTGTGTGACATATTACTCTCTTGGTGTTCAATAGTGGTTGACGTTTTTAGTTTTGTGGCGCAAGACAAAGTGTCGTAGATCTTTGACCGGTTTCTGTTGGTCGTTAGTTGTTCCCTTCCTTCGTGTTAGTTTGATGGCTGGTGTAACATGATGTGTGGGTATTCCTGACCTATGTATATCATTGTTTGTGCACTGACCACGTTTAGTCCTTTTTTTCGGGTAGGATTGTTATATTGTAACAATTGTATGGTCTCTCTGATGTCTTAGGGTTGTTCCCACTGACCGACTGTCATTCCCGTTACTCTTTGTGTCCTCCATGTTGTTTTTGGAGTGTAGCCCTAATTCTCTTCTCGTTGCAAATATTGCCCTGGTGGGACAGCGCTATCCCTACTATGTTGAATAAAATGCCTAGATCAGATGTGAAGTAAACCTGACTATTGTTATGTTACTGCGCTATAAAGGGTTTGTTAAGATGGGTTATGTGGAACTTGTACCTAATTACCTGTCATCTCCATAGGCCTGCGTGCATCCTCAGAGGTTCCAGAGGGTAACCATGAGCTGATGTATAAATAAATCATTACGTGAGTCTTTGCGGCTTGAGTCCTTCATGTCTTGAAGACAGCGGTCATAACTAGGGATCGACCGAGTCCGGATATATCCGGATCCGGCGTCAGATAATGCGGTATCCGGCAAGATCCGGATCCGGCCATTATATGGAGCCGGATACCGGTTGCAACACAACCAAAACATGTCGCCGTAATCATGTTGTATGCCTCGGTAAAATAAATCGACGTAAAATAACTAAGCGATCTACGGGTATAAAAAAATGCAGATGTAATAATTACAGTGTAAATTAGTGCACAAAAATATACTTGTGACAATCGTATTAGGTTTTCATAACTAAAAAAAAAAGTTGAAGTTCGACTACATAAATGCGCTTACGAAAATTTTCATCTTCCGTTGCAGTACATGGGATACCTTGAAACGATGGTCCTCTGGTTATTCTTCCATTACAGCGGTGTTTACGGCTTCCGAAATCCTTTTTTTAAAGTTTTTAATACCGTAGAAGTAGTTTAAAGTTGTTTTATTCCTAATTTATATTCGTTATCGGTGATAGAATCAGTTTACGGCCGCCATCGCGCTCTCACTCTCTGCCGGCTGTCCGCAAATAGACGCGCACGTGCTAGCTTCAATGGCTGTGACCTTGACTCGCTTCGCGTGACGTCACTTGCGACTGGCCCCCGTCTATGCACGTGCCAATCGGGGAATCCCAGCTTTCCAACGCGACCAAATGGCGGCCGTTTATTGCGTTGTTGAGTCACGACAGCTTGAATCAAGGTCTAGTTTTAGCAAACAAAAGCAATTTCACGTCAATTTTGACGACACGGCCAACAAAAAACAACAATTAAGGTAATTAAAAGATGATATTAAATTAAATGAATCCAAAATAGGCGTGCCAAAGTACCTAATTCAGTCGGAATTACACCTCTGTTGTATGCAATGGCGGTTTTTCTTTGCAAACGGGGCTTTGAATCGAGAGTGCGTCGGGAGTTTTAGAAACGGTTTTGAAATGACGATAAATCGTGGTTTGGACGCCAAGGGGTTAAATTCGAAAAATAAGACGGTTTTAATGATGACATCAAAAACTAGCATGGTAAACCAAAGATGACTTCCATGTTGCAAGAGTCGAGACAGTTTTGTTCAGTTGTTCAGTTTTTTTTTTTTTTTGGCTTTTGGTCATTGTTATACTGTGCGCAATACAAAACGGAACGAAAGCAATTTAAAGCTGTAAATAACAGACCTGTTGTGATTTTGATTTTGTTTTAATGCAACCAAAATTCAATAATTTTAATTTAAAATAAATAAGTGGACTACATACTGGTTTCACAAATATTGCAACATTTTGCTAATTATTTTTTGAAATGAAGCAGTAGGCTAATCAATGAGAAATCCTTCAACTAGAAAAATCCTTCTGACTGATTAACCTAATGAGTGCTTTGTTTGACTGCGTCCAAAAAAAGTTTGCTGAATTTATCAACATTGCAAAAACAGTTCTGTAGCCTACATGCAATTATACTATACTGGTACTCATAATGGCGTAAGACTTCTACGTGTTTAATGTAAGAAAATAATGTGAAACAAAGCGAAAATTAACACCATAGCTGCAACTTGTAAAGGAGAAAAAATAAAACGGCTTTATTTCGTTTTTGTGTGTGAATTACCTGGTATCCGGTACTGGTCCGGATCCGGCACCTAGATCAGGAACCGATCCGGCACTGATATCAAATTATCCGGAACCGACCCGAATCTGGTAAAACGGTATCCGGTCGATCCCTAGTCATAACCCACTTGGACCTCATCCCAACTCTGACGCTTATTTTTTCCCTTAAAAATGAACATTTTAGGGAGTGGGCAGTAATTCACAATTTTAACTTTTAAAGCATTTTAAGGGGGTGGCTGTTAATTAAACTATTTCACAATTTTAAGAGGCCAATTTTGAACCCTGTTTGATGGTTGTCTTTGCTTTTTTCTTCTCTTTCAGTCATTTATATAGTTCCAAACTTCGGGGTGTTGGGTGGAAAGCGTGTTGAAGAATATGTGTGTGGCTGTGTGCTAACTTAAGCTTTAATTTTTTTTCTTTACAGGTTAAATGAAGTAACAGCCAGTAAAGTGACCTTTGTTAACAGTGAAGCAGAGCTTTGCACTTATTTACATCCTGATATTTTACCAGATGATGTTTAGTAGTAGTCACATTGAATTTAAAGTGGAAATAATGTTTAGCCCTATTAAAAAGAACCACTGCAACATATTTTGTGATGCGAGACTTTACGGCCGTACACTATGTAGTTTAACTACATAATAGTAATTATTTTTACCTCAGATCCAGTGAACAAGGACCCCGAAATACGTGGTCCATGTTTTGAGTAGTGAAGAGGTGTTGTGTCAATAGGTTGTAAAGTCTTCGGTCTATGTGGAGAACATGGGAACATCACAAGGTGCTTGGTGGTGTGTGACATTGAACAAGTGGATCACCAGAATAATCTATTTGAGACAGTAATTATACAAATTCTTAATGTACTGTGTTGTTTGCAGTGATGCATCATGCGAAAACTTCAGTTAATCTGGTGATTTCTCATATGTCGCTGGTTGAACAAAAAACGAACGATCCAACCAGAGTTCGTTGATTATGCTTTACGTTACGCATTGTTCAAATGTTTTTTAGAGTAAGTGTTAACTGTCTGATGCTCTTGTTACTCGATAGCTTTCAGTGTCAAAAACTTTGACACAGCTGTATTCCAGCAAACCATCATCCTGAGTTGATGTCCAATGACAGCAGCGCACACTATAGTCGTAAGGGTATGTTGAGAGATGAATGATCCCATACAAAAGTGATAGTAAGAAACTGTGAAAACATTAGGCTACCAGGGGTCGAATTTTAAAATTTTGGATCAGGTGCAGAAGTTGCACTCGAGAACTAACCCTGTGTGCAAAACACCAACTTGGAGTGCAATAAATTTACCTACCCCCCCCCCCCCCCCCCTCAAAAAAAAAATTGATTCACACCGTCACCAACCAGATATTAAAGCCTTATGACCTTTATTATCTCACCCCCCCCCTCCATAAAAAAAACACGCTTCACTCACGCCAAATCAGATGTTAAACCTTAGAGCCTATCCTTTAATGTAAATTAGCCTATTAAATGAGGTTTAGTCGCTATTGTCTCCAGACAGTGACATGGCCTAACACTGTCAGTTTCACAGAAAGACTCTTCGCCACTGCTAATTTCAGTTCCATTGTTGCTATCAGTGTCTTAAGTTTGCGTGGAAGTCGCTTACACACGGAGCAACTTTGGTTCGGCGAGCTTTTCCCCCAGCATTTGCCCTCCTAGTTATTGGTCACTTATTGCTAGTAAAGCATCATAGTCAACGGCTGTATTCGTTTTACTCAAATTGATTCGAAGTAGGTCACCCATGCAGGAAGTACTAACTTGCATCACCATTTTCCCATAATTCTTTTGGCACATGAAAATCCCCATTCAACTTCTGCTGTGCTGAATATTTCTTTAATGACCGGGAATTAAAGAAATATTTTTAATATGTGCAGAACATTTTTACACTTTGTCAAGCATTGCTTATCCATCTACAATACTTTACAATAACTGTACAGGCGTTGAGCTACGCCTCCAGCATGCATGTTTGAGGTGCAAGTTGGTGATTCTGGAGTGCAAATTACACTTGGCTCCTGGTTATTTCGACCCCTGGGCTACGTACTGTATAAAGAAACGTAATGAAATCTGTACTCTTTGTTGGGATACCATGTTGTAAATTTCAAATTGCAAATTAGTAGCTAGGTCATCAACGTAAAATTTGGTTCTATGCCGTAAAACAGCTAGACCACCAAGATTTTCTATTTTAATGGTTGGTTTCCACTCTCAGGGCCTCAGAACCAAATGTGTTAATGGCAGCTTGGCTGGCATTATGACCAGAATCATTGTTAAGATTTGATGCATGATTGGTAAATAGTTATGTAATACTTGTTAATTCTGCTAAATGATGGATCCACTGACTACACACTCTGGATTCCTCCTTAACGGGAAACCTAAACCTGTTGTTTAGTATTTCCAGCCCTGAGTGAGGGTGTCTATGCTAGTTTTTAATCACACCCTTGATTCTTGCAAGGGTGTGATTAAAAACTAGCATAGACACCCTCACTCAGAGCTGGAAATACTACACAACAGGTTGCAAAAACACCCTTGCAAGAATCAATCTCCGTCAAAAAGGTTTTTTTCTTAGCAAAACAAATGCTGGTGCGCTAATTTTAGACGAGATATCAGATAAGCCCATTTCAGTTTTCATCGGACGGCCATGGATTTCATGTGTGTTGCTAGAAACTTTTGTTCACGGAAAGACATAAGTGCAGCTGAAGTTGTTAAATTTATGCACGCTACCTCTTTGACCTTTAGAAAGGTGTTCTGCTCGCCGTATATTCAATAAAATTTCAAATGTGAGCACTAACTAAGTTGCTATTAATTTATAAGTTTAATCTTTAATTACAGTCAGTTTATTTTGTTCCTTGTTGGGATGAAGTGAAGGTAGTGATGTAAATTAAACAAATGTGCAATTCAGTCATTAGGTTGTAAGTACAGTAGTTATAAACTTGTAGTAAGGGGAAAACTTTCCTAATATGGTATAGAAAACTAACTGCCTTTTCCTACAGGCCTTCCATCAAAATTGTTGTTGTTCTGTAAAATAATTCCCTGTATAAATTGTTTCATGGTTACTGTATTTAACCACAATAAGGCCCAAGTTATCAAGCATTAAATTGACCGATAACGAAATGATCAAACGCAAAATAAATGCAATCGTATCTACAAAATAGATTTGTAAATGTCTTTTCTGCAATGAATAGAGGTCCACTTTTTGATAAAGTTGAATTAGAAAGCAAAGTATCGCAGTTACAGTAAACTCTTTGCTCAAAATATCAAATGGATATTTGACTGAAATTATAATCCTTTTTCAAAGACTAACGGTTTGAATTCCCGTGCTTACAAAAGTCAGTCCTCTTGCTCACAGTCGAGGGCCGTGACCATTCGTTTTTGCTTTGCTCGGGTTGCCAGGGAACTCCTGAAGAAGTTTGCGTTCAAGTCTGAAATTGGTTATTGATTTTTTGGTCATTTTTTTCCAGGACGTTTGAGCTGGTAGACAAAGGAGTTAAGAGTTAGCAGGAGGTATTTTAAACCGCTTCTATTCTGGAAGCACGTAATTAAGAAAAAACATTAGAAATTAAGTACTTGTCTGTGCAATAGCAAGAACTACTCTAAAAAAATAAAAAGCCTTTACATGCAAAAAAAACTGTCGTTGGCATTTTTTACATTACAAAATGTTACGGAGGCAAGAGTTGCTTTCTCCACTCTCTCCAGTGTTATTAATTTGGTTAAAATGTCAGCGAATGTGGTGAATGGATAGTATAACTGTGCAACTTTCTTTGTGACATCATTGTTATACTTTGCAGAACAGATTATACTAATGTGCGTTTGATGAACTCTGTTCTCTCTTGTAGCGCTGATTTTATTACGAACACAAGCTTGTAACTGAACCAAGTCGCTGCAATTAGTATGTTAGTGAGAAATGTTAGGATGTATATATGAGATATGAATTCATTTTGTAGGTAACTTTAGAAAATAACTCTATTAAATAGAAAATTTCTCCTGTATTTGTTAAGAGTAGTCTTGGTACTGCATGGCAACTTGGCAGTTTGGATAAAAGTAGTGCTTTTATAATTTACATTGTTAAGGAGTTGTACAGATATTTTGGTGTGCATTAGCAGTCCTCAAATTTGCTCTACTGAAATCTTGATTATTAAGGCAGCCATTTTTATTAGAATCCAGTATTGTATTGTAGGATAGGTATTGTGGTGTCAGCAGCTTCATTGTTCATTAAAATGTTTGCTCTAGAATGTTTGTGCTAGAATTGAATTGTTTGAAGCTAGCATTAAATACAGGTATGTTGAGAAATGAACTAATGGATAAAAATTGTACACTCGGAATGTAGTAGAATAAGCTTTTGTACACTTGGACTTCATCATCAGAGTGCAAGATGGAACGTATGGTGTTATGTTATTTCTGGTGTATGGTTTATGCAGCTTTTCTTATTTCCCTGCACACCTTTATACCATAGACAACGAATTGTATACTTTATTAAACATCTAGCTAATGTTGAAGTAGAAGTATTGTAATGTAAATTAAGGGAGCGATGATGTGCAAACTTGCCGATTCCGATGTTGGAAAAACATCAGCCAGTGTCCATTTCCGATATGTAGTGTTGCGATGTTTAGGACAGTCCTAAATTACCTTTTTAATGGATTTAAAAAGTAGTTCACAAATAAAACCTGAAATGCCTGTAGGCTTAAAATTTTGGATTCATAAATTGGCCAGTGCATCTGTAGTAAAGTTAAGCGTTTCTTAAGTTTTAACATCTGTTGTCTAAAGCTGCCAAAAATGGCCAGTATGTTACGTCAAAATAGGTGTATCTCTAATGCAAATGAATGCTAAAATAATTTTGAAAATTTTTTATAGTTGCAATATTTGTTAGTTCAACTTTACATAACACAAATGGTGGTCTCACTGTGGTTTTCCCGCTAGATTTATGTTGTAAAGGCCATTTTTGTAAAGTGCCTGTTAATACGACTAGTTAAAAACGTATACTTGGTCCAAATAACTTCTCCCATTCATTAAAAATATTACATAAATGGATAATTGTGAAGCATGGGTGAAGGTAGTATAGTAAGTAACTCCGTGATAGAATTTGGCTGAACTTATCACTGTTGTTGCCTTCGTAAGTGGTAGTTTGATCTCAACATATCAAAACTTAAGTATTAGCAGGGTTCGCACAAGCGTGGAAAAACAAAGAGTACTTGACAGTTGGTAACGCGGTTTCCTGTTCTGCCAAGCACATGGATTTATGCTTTGGGGACACATAGGTTATCCGGTTAAGGACTGCAAACTACCTGGTTTTATTTTCAGATAAACTAATCTGAAAATAAAACCAGGTAGTTTACAGTTCTTAACCGGATGATCAAGGTATAGCAACGTCATGTACTGTACCTCTAACCCTTGCCGTCGTGTCGACATCCCCACGTAGCTTAATTTGCTGCCTGCGGGCTCTATTTTCATTTGCGTCCCTCCAAAAATGAACGTTTGAAGCAATTACATAGGTTTCATGGAACTTGACGCCGGTGTCACACGGGAAACCGAACAGTATGTACAATGGTAGAAAGTAGTTTTTTTAACGTGAAAAGTCTAAAAAAAAGTTTGGGGAAATTGTTGGTGTTGTGTGTGAACTCTGTTCGTCAATTAAGATAGTTAAAATGAATTTGCAAAGCACTTTTCTTTAGAAGGTTAACATCATTTAATATGTTCATTTAATTGTTCCCTTCATTAAATTTTATCACCTTGATGTATTCAATTTATACAATCTGTAGATGTTTCAACCATGAAACCGAGCAACAAATAAGCTTAGACACGAAGTTATCAGTGGTTATGATGATATTTTAATTTTATACACGGTGGGGGATGTTTAAAAAAATCCTTTATCGTTTCTGTTCACATATACTTTCGTGTGTTAAGATTTAATTTTGTATAGTTTACACCACCGTATTTATTAATAATTCTACATAAAAAGCCATTGACAATCTGAAGTGTTTTGGTAATCATTACTGTAAAAAGGTGGTTGTGAAAACTTTATATATAGACTTTCAGAAAAAATAAATTGTATCCTAAGAAAGTAAAAAAAAAAATGTGTGGTAAACGTGTTTAGTGTCTTTTACGTTGGGGTTTTAACCACAAGTAAAATTATATGTAACATGTTGCCATTAAAACAAAGGGTGTAGCGTTCGCAGAATGCAAATCTTCCATCTGAACTGACGTCCATAGATTTTCGAAAAAGATCGTTACATAATAATATGTAATGATTTTATATGTGTCTGGAAATCTGTAAGTAAGGAGTCCAGAAAACAGAATTATATTTATTTATTTATTTATAACATAATTGCAGCGCCTACTAGGGCAAAAGCAATATCAAAATAAAATACACAAATCTACAATAAATTAAAAAAAGAACTGAACAAGGCACAACATGCTTAAATAGCATGGCTACATTCTAAAACTCTTTGGTTAGAAATCACTTTGGTTGAAAAAGCACTTTCAGTTCTGCAGGTGACAAACTCGTGTGGTAGTTTGTTCCAATCAATAATAGTACGGGGGGGAAAGAAACCCCGCAAACACATTTTTCCGACACTCACTGATACCGCTTTACTTTCATCGAATGGTCTAGCCTCCCAAGTAAATGTAGACAGAGCTGCAGTTGGAGGGCTGTGGTGCAAACGGAGCGAGGCACTAGGGCTGAAAACTGGGAAGCCAATCGCAACAAAGAGTATTGTAAAGCTGCAGACTTGACCACAAAGTTGCTTAATCATCGTGTTGGAAAGTGGGGGAAAGGTGTAATGTTTTGCCTTTGAACCATCTTGGATGCAAGTGGACGGTTAATATGATTGATTTGTTAGTCTTTCTCTACGTCCTGAGGTAACCAATGTGATGTATAGGAGACGATAGGCATACACTATTGACTTACGAGTTAACAATCGTCTTTTGCAATTTTATTCTGAAACTTACTGATTACGGCTTTCCATCACCCAAATTATAGTATTGTTCCGCGGGATGCATTTACAGCTTACACTAATTGGCTAGCTTGTTGCTTGTGTACGAACGAAGCGGGAAAATAGTAAACTTCTCCCACCCCAGTAAGTCTGGACTACTGGCAGAGAAGAGTAAAAAAAAAATTTCCAGAGCTCCACATCTGATGCAAAAGTGACCCTAATATTTCAGATACATTGACAAAAACACTCTTAAGGTCCCAAGATTGAGGGTGAAGCAAGCGAGGGCATGCTCCCTTCCACACATTCATTCAAGTAGCCAGCACGAAATGCTGCCGAGAGGTGGCACCCTCTCAGTAAATGGTGTATTTCGGTTCTACACAGTCTCCCCCCCCCCCCTCCTTTAAACCATCCTCATCTACTGGCGGTGACTAAGTAGAGAATTATTAGCCGAGTTCATCTTTCGTTAGGGCTACCCCAAGTACACTTTTTACCTGCGGAGATATGTCAACCCCTCCTTTACCACGAGGTGCAATTACAACTTTTCACAAAATTCACCTCATTTCCACATATACACTTGAGGTAATATTCGGTAAAAAGTTTATATAAGTACAATTAGATTAATATAAGAAACAAATGTCGCCACAAACTTTCTTCCGAGTCCATTCTGTGCTCTGGTATTGTATGCAACAAACATCCTTGCTTTGTACTTGGTCCTTTACATAACATAAGCTATATAATCTAATTGCCCCCTGAGCCCCTTAAACAAGGAAATATGGTACATGTACACAATGATACTCAACAAGCAACACCGTGAAACCTCGTTCCCACTTTAGTGGATCTTCTGGTGTCCGACTGCTCTTCAAGCATCACTCCATTCGTAATAAGGATTTCACCACTCCAAGCTTCACTCCATTTGCAAAAGGATTTCACCAAAGCCTTTGGCACCGTTCCCCACAACAAACTCATCACCAATCTCACTGCCCTTGGTTTCCATGCACTCCATGTAGTTTCGTGGATCCATTCTCGCTATAACCTCTAAAGGTTTTTGCTCCGTGGTACATCTGCTCTGTGGATTGTTGGTGCTGCTAGGGTTTGTGCTTGAACCTTTACTTTTCAACATTTTTAGCTCTTGCTTACCTCACAAAACACGACCTTAAATTGTTTGCTCCATCCTCCTAGCTGCTTTCCTTCAGGCTGACATCGACCAGGTCCAAATCTTGGCTCTCTCCCTCAACTCTAATAAGTGTGTTGTTTTCCACCTTGTCCGTAACAATCCATTACACAATCGCCAACGATATCATCACTATTCTTGCTTCTCATACTGACCTCAGTGTCTATGTCAATACTTCTCTTAAAATTCCCGTCACATGTTGACAATTTCCCAGTTTTCTCCCTCCGCGTCCCTTTTGTCCCACTCCCCGGCTATAATGTTCCTATAGATGTTGAATGGATTTCTGTTACTCTCCCCTGGTTCAAGGCTTCAGCTTGCTCTTGAAGCCAGCAATATGTGATGCCTGCAGGGTGCTCCACCACATCTGAGTGGTTTGCATCCAGGAATGATTAATGCATGCAGTGGAAGTGCCCTGTGCGAGGTGAAAAACCCAGCAGACCGGTGCTCCCCGTTTCCCCCTTGGCCAGCTTTGTGCGGCATTGGGCACTTATCTCTGTTAGAATTCCTGCCTGCACTTCCTCATGTGTGCCATATTGGTGGAGGACTTGTTTTCACGAAAAGGCTTGGCCTCCCCGTCACTCTGATCACATTGGTAGGGTTCTTTTAATGTGTTCGGATTGCCTGCACAGACTTCAGAGGGTTTTGTGGTGTTGCTGGTTGGGCTGTGAAGTGTTCCCTGTTGGATGTTTATCACGAGCTTATGACCAACTCCTTTTTTCCTTGGTTCCTTTGCCACTCCCCACACCATTATTTTTTTTCTGTGCTTCTCCCTCTCTATTTCCCACCCCCGACCACCGAGTTGTTCTTTTTGTGGTGTGCATGCTCTTTCACATTTACATCTTTTATTTTGTCTCGTGTAAACTTTTAGCGAATATTAATATGAAAAATAAAAATTAACCCCTGCACATCATCAATGCCGTTTGCATGCGAGTGTTTTTCTACTTGCAAAGCTCCTATATTCCTTATCTTTTTATAGGATTCCTATAAAGCGCCTATAAATTGTGAAATGCTCCTATATTTTCTATATTTTTCTGTTCCACTGTTACATTCATTGAGCCCATTCATAAAAACTTAAAGCGTGTTCACATTAGGTGGAAGCCGTCAGTTTTTGTCTAATCAGTCGGTGTGTTGTTCGGCAATTACGTGGAAGTGTCAACAGTTATAGTCCGCCATGTGATGTTGTATGCCAAACTTCATAACTCTACATTATTGTTATCAACCAAGTTCATGCCTTGAGTCCAGGACATCGTACTGGAAATATCGGCCTGGAGTTCTGCAGTACTTAACTTGGAGAGGATAGCAAATATTTTATTATCCTCTAAGATACAGTTACCATTGTGAAGATGATCAAACAGCTTTGTTCATAAAAAGGATGAAGAGGAGGGGACTAAGTGCACTGCCTTGTGGGACTCCAGTACATTTTTCTATCTTGGCAACGAGAAACTCGTCCACACTGCATCTCTGATGTCTTTCAGTTAAGAATACAGGAAACTACGCAAGAACTGCGCTTCCGAAAAACCAGAACTAATTCATAAGTTATAATAATAATAATAAAATGGAATTTGCCACCATTTGTGGGTGGATACCGGAAGGGATGTGAGCCGCTAACACCGGGGTCTTAAAGGTGCCTATTCACCAAATGACACGCTTTAGCATCTAGTGCTGTCTACCATTATTTAGTTCTACGTAGGACTTGATTTCAACAAGCGAAGGAATGTACAAAGAAATTTTTTTACTGAGTAAAGTTGGTGCGTCAACGTCCAACAGGGAGCAAGCAGTCAAGGTTAACGATACCATTGTTACTAGATGGCGCCCAACTAGCGGTTCAAATTCTATGTTTCAAAACGGTCGATGTATATGGCGCCCGTGAGGTCGTTAGGCTTAACTCTAATGTTGCTCCCTAGTGCACGCGGATGCACCAACTTTACACTCAATAATTAAGGAGGCACGTTGCTTTTTTGTATCATAAAAAGAACTTCAGTACCTTCCGAAACGACCGAACAGAGCGAACATAACGCACCACTGTTAGTTAGAGACGGTTTGGCTCCAAACTTGACGTCGCGCGTGCGCAGTAACGTTGCGTCGGCCGTTTAGTACCTTCCGAAACTGCAATCACAGCACAACAAAATGAACAAGCTTAACAGAGCACTCGTTACGTCATACCTTTAACGTGACTAATGGTTGTAACCAGGCGCGAGCATTGCCAAAATTGCAAACCATCTCGGGGAGGTGGTTGCCAATGGTGGAGCTTTTGAGCATGCGTGAGGTACCGAACGAACAGATTCATCGCTGACGATGGTTGACGTAAGCAGGCCTCATCAACACGGCTATAGTAGGGAATGAGCTGAACCATAGATTAGAAAGTTAACTAGATATACCGTCTTACTTCTTCCCGTCCTACGCGGAGCTCTGGCGGTAGTTGCGGCTACTAATACATCTGCTAATGCTTTTGCCTTCGAAGCAGCAGAAGCCAAAGCATTAGCAGAGATGTTAGTAGCCGCAACTACCGCCAGAGCTCCGCGTAGATTGGGAAGAAGTAAGACGGTATATCTAGTTAACTTTCTAATCTATGGCTGAACCATCACCAACAGCTTTTGCCAACAGTGGTGCGTTTGGTTCGTTCTGTTCAGTGCTTTAGGAAGGTACTGATTGATTTGTGTGTTCCTTTGCATTTGCTTGTTGAAAGTGAGGGCTAGCTAGAACTAGATATTGCTTTCAGTTTGCTGTCGAGCCACTCGGTAACTTTATCAAGGAAGTAGATAAAGCTTTGCTTTGTTGACCTGCCATGGGCAGGGAGACAGCACAATCGAAACGTATCGAAGTGTACGTCGTCTTTTTCAAGCATGGCGGCATTAAATTTTACCCTATTAGAAAGTAGTAGATTGGGAACATTTAATTATCTTTACACTGTTTTTGGGTACACATAACATATTTACCAGAACCAAAGGAACGCCAGCTTCGGTAGTACAAATACCGGAGTTGCCGAGTAGACCCAGTGAAAGCGGTGTTTGTTGCGTCATATCCTCATAGCCTCGTTTTCGATTGCTTTGGCGTTTTGGAGGGAGGCACGTGTTGTTACTCTCATTCAAGTCGGGACGGATCGGATGAAGAGGCATTTCTGGTTGGAACTTGGAAGGAGAAAGTTGTTTTGATACCGTCTCTGCAAAATTGGGCCATGGGACTTAACGTCCCAATCAAGATAGGCATTATTGGCCTGGTCGGAGCATTACTTTGTGCTGGAGGAGCGGTACTGTATGCCATATTTCCAGGTTTAATCAAGAGCAAAATTAAACAGGTAAGGACCTTTTATTCTTATTGTAGCACTTATTGCTTATACGGGGGTCGGATATTTTGAAATAGTCCTTGGGAACCCATTCGTACAGCTGGGACATCGATAATTGCAACGCACGTGGAATTTTTTTCTCCGTGTTTTCTGGAGTTGCTGTGATAGTATCTGATAGCAAGTTATCGAAAGTTGCTCGTAGAGTAGGCTATAATTATTAAAAATAAAATGGCTATATCTGATTTTTTTTATTCAGATTACGTGTCTAAAGTAGAGCAAAGTTGTAACAAATATTTGTTTCGTTCCCGTGATATATTTCGTAAGCATAAAAGCAAAGTGATGTGGTAGTTAATGGGAATTATGTGAAGTTCATTTATGTAAGTTTAAACAGATAAAAGTCCCGAGTGAAAGTTGTTAGGGGTAGGGGTAAACAGAAGGCGGCCATGACACCGATTCGAGCTATGGTGGGGATAAAACTACGACGGACGAGAACATTATGATGGGAGGGGACTTTGGTTAATTAAATGCCCTCATAATTACGCTGTCAATTGTCGTAGGGATAAGTGTCCATTGTAAAGTTGTAGATGTATTTTGTACAATTCGTATCCTACTACAACCACGAACGAAGTGAGATTTGTTATCCCAGTTGCAACAGCTGATGAGGTATTACTGCGAGTTGAACAGTAATGTTTTCTCCAAGTGTGTTGGTTTATTATATCCGTTATTAATTCAAGTTTATTTTGTGCTATTTGATCGAAGAACTAAGACTAGGTACGGCTGTAATAGCCATAAGGTTTTGCCCTTTGCCGTAGCTAGCTAACTTAAAGCTTTTTTTGGTTGGCTGTCTTTTTTTTTTGCTTTCGTGCATTGTTATACTCTGCGCAATACAAATAAGAGCGAAAGCAAGAAAAGAGGACGAAACCAAATTAATTAAAAAGCTGTATTTACTAGCCTAACTATACCAATAGGCGACATCTGCGCCGGAAAGTGGGGGTGGGGTGGAGTTTTAGCCGGATATTAACACCCCCCCCCCCTTCCCTCAAGGTTTGTCTTGGTTGGCAACTAAAATTAGACCCGCAACATTCAATCAATAGGCCACTGAACTGAAACCTAGCAGGTAAACCAGGTATACCAAACTTAAAATTTTAACTTTATTTACATTGTTAAATCGCTCCAAAAATGGGTATTACCTGACACTAAATGAAGCTGAGAAAATCCCCTCCCCCCAACAAAAAAAATTGAAAAAATTCACAATGTCATGTTAAGTTTTCACAATCGTGATACAAAACTTTGTGATAAACAACGCGAAAAGAGAAATTTATGTACATAAATTAAACTTGTTACATCGTGAGCAAATTGAACAGTATAATTTTTTTTAACATAATACTCTAGAAAATGTTTATAAAAATTATGGTTTGTAATATAAAGGCTATGGTACAGAAGACCTAATCCATGTGCTTGTTGCTAATGGTAAAAATTCATTCGTACAGTTAGATTGCTTACTTAATTATAATTCCTGGAAAAAATGAACGAGTTTTTGTCATCTTGCTTCACGTGACTTCATCGGCACCTTATAAATCATTAATTTGTTTGGAAATTTTGTCAACTTAAACTGTGTCGGCTATAGTGTCAATTTTTACTAGGGCACCCCTCCACCTCAAATTGTAAAGTGGGTTCAAGGAAAATGGGCTTAAAAGTCGTAAATTTCGCACAAAAATTGATTTAAAAGGATAGTTTTCGATACACGCAGAGCAATTTATGAATAGCAAAACGGGATTCATTCACTGTGTTGCCGCTATTAGTAGCGTACACACTATGTACCGTACCCACTAAAAAGTGGGCCATTTTTTTGGGATTCTGAATCTGCTGAAGAAATCTAAAGGAATAGGCTACCCTCCGCCGTGTGGCACGGTGTATAGAGAACGAGTCACAAATGTAAATTAGGAAGTAGGCCTAGTCTTTAAAAGTTTCAGCAATTTTTTTTTATTCGGAAAGATGGTTCAGTGAAAGAATTAGTTACTGTAGCCCTTAAAAATCCGAATACAATGCTGCAAACTTTTTTTTTCTATATTACGGTTGCCAAGATAATTATTTTGAGCTTCAGGGTTGTAACTGCAGTGACAATCTTCGCGAGTCTAGCTTGACATGAAGTTGCCAACTGCAGATTTTTTCCTTTGCCGAACGTCGACTGACATGGTGAAGGTTGATATTAGTAAATATTTAACTTCTGTATGGAAGCACTTTAAACTGATGGGCTGAAATAAGGTGAAAAAAGGAATATTATCCCCAGAGATAAAAAAAATCTAGTTTAATTACCAATACATACACCACAAAGTATAATCCGGGTCCATGTGCAGCCCTTGCCCCTGTTTAGTAAAAATTTTCCATGCATGGGGACAATGTACACCTGCTGAATTGTGTTGGGGGGGGGGGGGATGTTTTGCTTACATTTCCCACTCTCCAAAAACGTAAAAGGATTTCACAAGTTAAACCCCCTCACCACCCTTCTAAAAGATTGGACATTTAGTTAATTTTGAGGCCAAACCAAAGGTTTCAAATAGTGGCTAGTTTTATTTTAGTGTCTCAATGAATGACTATATATAAAAGTCATTGTAGGCTACATAATTAGAAACAAACGTCTTATTTTTCATAGGTTCCCATACTCAAACATGTAAAAATTTTGTATCTGGAGAAAGGTATACTATATGGCTTGGTGTAAGTAGCGTAGGCCTACTGAGTAAATGCTAAACCAAGTATAGTATGAATGAAAAGTAAGGAAAATACTTAATGGTGTCAGCCACAAAGCTGTTTTGTTTTAAGGATAGTATGCCCTGAGTGCTGTCCCTGTAACCATGTTAGCCAGGTATTTAATGCATGTATTCAAGTTTTGTGGCAGGTAACCTAATGGTTAGCACGTCCATTTCATTGCAAGGTCCTGGGATCGATCCTGACCTCCGCCACCCCTGGCAGTTTGGGAAGAGAAGGGCCCTACTCGTGCTCATGTCGATTGTGGCATGTAAAAGATCCAAGGAATTTCCGATCGGAATTACGTAGCAAAATTCTTTTCTTCTGGCGCCATGGCTTTGGCAACCTTCACCAATTTTGTGTCGCCACTCGCCAAATGGTGAGGAAAATTCAGCAGTTGGTGACTTTGTTTTTAGAGCTACTTGCCAGAATAGAGATCGACTAACAAACCCTGATGCTTAAATTGTTATATCTCGGGAACTGTATTAGCTAGAAACCAGCGGTTTGCGGCGTTGCGTGCAGAATTACAAGGACTGTCTAACGAAGTACACGTGCAACAATGTCGCTAGCCATTTCAGTTGATTGGAGAGTTGGATTAATGCAAACAATATTTAAGCATTAAGTAGTAGCACAACTGCTGAGATTGTTTCCACATGGCGTGGAGGTAATGGGACAATGGCGAGTGCATTTTAATGTCTACCAGCCAAATGGCGAGTGCCACACAATTCACATTCGTGAAGGTTAGGCTTTGGCTGGGAGCATGGCAAAACTACAGCATATGTACACGTGGTGTTTAGTAAATCATTTTGGTTTTAAATTTTCTAACCTTGGTTTGGAAGCAGCTGATGAACATGAACTAGCCAAGTTTTGGCCCTTACTAGAAATGTTAGTAGCAGTAACAAGTCTAGTAAGATTAGGTGAAAGTAGGGGATTCAATTTAGAAAATTTAAGATCATGGTAGAGGCTGAGAGATTAAAAAGAAAGTAAGGTGGAGTTGATGCCCATTATCAGGGTGGCATTCTACCTGGAAACCTGGTAATCGGGGAATTTATAAACTTTTTCCAGAATATCTTTCACCTAAAAAGTATAGGTAATACGGATTTAATTTTTTACTTCTAAAACCTTGACTTTATTTCGGTTAAAAGTTCATTTCCTTTTTGTTTGATTTCTGATAAAGCGAAATCTCATTAGGCCTAAGTAATGTGGGACGTTACGTGTGTTTTTTAGTTTTAGTGAGTTTTTAGTTTTGTTAAAGTTGTGGCCTTTTCCTGCTCTTTACCAGTACCAGTTAGGGCAGCACAATTTCTGATTTAGCAAAGCAATCGGATATAGTTATGGCAAGTTGAGTGACACGTGAAACATCATTTTTAGTCCTGTACTGCACCTGTCTTTGACCAAAAAATCTGGGAAAAGTGTCAGTATTGGTCTGGAAAACCTGGAAAAATCGGGGAATTTCATGAGCTTTTGAATGCCACCTTGATTATATTAAAAGCCACATTTAGTGTTGTTGAATAGGCCTTGTTAGACTAGTCTGCTCCAGCAGAATTTTTAGATTCTGTGGCTGTAAAGGACTCGGGTACTATGATAGGATCCACTTTCCAGCTACTGGTTATCTTAAAGCTGGAGTCTGTTAGGTCTACAGATGACCACATAGTAAGGCCTAGTCAGCATTGTGCTAGAAGATACTGCAGATCTATAGTCAATAAGATTGGTTTAGGTCAATGGCACAGGTAATGGGAGGGAGGGGAGTGGGTGGCAAGTGTACCGCCGCCCAAATAGAATTCCGTGATGCAGGAATGCCTAATTAATTTTGCAGATAGGCTATGTGGGAAAAGACATAGTAAATTGTAAAATGCATTAGCTTTGCCCTGGAGCCTGGGGGAGCTAACAGCACTCCCCCACACCACCTTAGCTGCAGCTCTATCAATCTAGTAGCAGCAGTTGCCATGTGGCGAGTAGACTGTAGGAAGTGCACCCCATTTCACAATTTGCACTCTACATTTCATGTCTTGCTTGATGCATGGTTTCTCTAATTTATGCATAAAACAGAATGTGCAATTTTCTTCAACTCCAGTATTAATGCAGAAGACTATTTTCTAGCTTATGATACATCTTGGAACATAACACGGCAAACTGTTAATCTCTTGTATGGTTCCAGAGATATCACCGTTTGAATGGCATTCTCTGTAGCGAGTTGCCGTTTTGGCGTGGAAGGCGAAATTCCAAGTTGCCAACTGTTGATTTCCGTTGATGCCTAGCTGGCTTTGTTTGACCTACTCAGAAAGTTTTTCCTGGGTTGCCACTGGTTTAGGTTGTTGGCTGTAAATTTACTGATATGCAATCATCACATAACAATTGCTATTAGTGTCAATGGATTTTTTAACATGAGAAGATTCAAAGTAGAGGACTTGAAATGATCTAATCTGGCCATCTACAAAGCAGTAGTATTTCTGATAGCCTACCACTTGAGTGGCTCTATTGATTGTTTAGGATTGGCCTATATGTTATGCAGAACTCCATGAAGATAAAATTAACCTTTGCACACAGCACATTTTTGTAAATGGGGTGGTTTTTCGTTGAGGTACTTGCTGTAGACCCTAAGTAAAAGGATCTCGGTAAAAAAATGCTTGGTTTCGGGACTATAGTTGCAACCAAGGACCTGGCATGAGCATCTAACCAGATTTGCCCTTTGCTTGGGGTTTATAGTGGAAGTTTCCAGTGACGCATTTCAATTCACAAGTAAAGCTTTTCCGACAAAACTTTTGACTTGGTAGTTATTCCTCGTATAGCAAAATCTGCACCAGTCTTGAATCTCAATTCACTTAGCCAGTGGGCCTTAGAAAGCACTTGCCATTTCTTATTTTCTACTTGCTGTGGAGGTGGAGCCAATATATCTTGCATGTTGCAAGATTACCCCATTATCCATATCTAAACCTAGATTGTGAAATACAGCCTTGTAGTCAGGGATGTGCACAGGGCCCCGAGAGGGCAGGGGCAAACTTTTTTCGGAGTATTTTTTTTTGCTTTTTAACCTCTTTTTACCCTTTGTGGAACTTTAACCATTTCTGCCCCTCTTTGCAGTCTTTTTTTAGTTTTTTTAGGCTCCTTTACATCAACACTCCACCAAAAAGGGCACTTTTTTCAAAAAAGGGGCACTTTGCCATGAGGGCAGGGGCTAGAGTCCCCCCCCCCAGTGTGCACGTCCCTGCTTGTAATACTAGCGTTAACACTTGCAAACTGTTGGTTTGTAGCTTTTTATGGTTCCCTTGATTTTGAGCGGAAGCCTATATTACTAGTCTTCTTTTTGGTGACTTGTGAGTTAAAATTAACTTCAAATGTTTCATTTGCCAAATGGCTAGTGGTGACAGACATTGGAAAGGGTTTATCTGCACAATATGTGATTTAATTTGTCAGATGGGCTACTATGGGGAAATGTTATCAAGTTGCCACCATTTTATCAGATTTGACGTAAAACTTACCATTTTAATCATCTTGACTAAAGCTTTCCATTGGAGATTAAATTAATAGGTGCAAACTCAAAAGGTCCATCTGACCAAGTCAAACTATAACCTTGGGTGGTGGTCTGTATTTTTTCCTGACCTCTGCTTATCGTAAGTTATTAGGTGTAATAATCATCTGGGTAGGGTAGCCACTAGGCTATATTGAACCGACTGGTGTGGACATTTTTTGTTGACATTGTCACAGACTTGAGACTGAAAGTTCTCATGCTTTGGATGACTATCTTCATGTTACCAAGAATTTATACCCTATAAATTCTTGATGTCATCCATTAATTAAACTTAATGTCAACCATGACATGTTAGCAATGTCTTGTTAAATGGAACTATTTTGCTATGTGAATGGTTAATTTTCTCCTCGGGTTGTCTGTGGTACTTTCGCGTTTTGTCTTCTCAGAACTGAGGGTTTTTTAATTTGATGTCACACGTCGAATTAATGTGGAGCAATTCGAGACTGGGTATTACGTCAGCGTTTGTTCAGCCTTAAATATCACTGAATTGCGTATAAGACTGGCATGCATGGAGGGGGAGGGGTATTTTGTCTTAAACTGTCATAATCTTTATACTTAAAAAATTAGTAGCAAAGCTTAAACAAAAACTGGCTACATGAAATTGTTACATTTTCGTGTGGTTATTTTATCGTTTAATACACATGAAGAGTAAATAAAGTAATCAACCTAACGTATCCGGAATGAGTACTACCCCTCCCCCTAATTAATGCTGGATTTACTGCAAAGTAAGGTTATGCATATTTAAAGTGTAAAAGCCTGAAAAAGAACTAAGGGGATGGGAATCTGTAAAATAATGAAAAGATTTTATCACTAATTGAGAATCATGTGATTGCTTCTACATGATCACTCATTTGGCGTATTGTAGTAGCAAAAGTTAGACGGGATTTTTTTTATATAATGTGCAATTATGTTACTGTTTAGTGCACCACGCATTCAGAATTTTGTCCTGTTGGTATGCTTCCTTTTCCAGCTATGTACGTCGATTTTTATCCTCCAGTATTTGTTCCAAACACGTCGAATTAGTGATGCAGTGTGGTGTATCCTTGTTTTCATCGTAGAGGGGCGCAAACTTGTTGCTGGTGTGTAAATAAAATTGGGGCTTTAAAAACGTGCAATCGAGGTTTTCCTGAAGTAAGACCTGCAGCTATTTTAATGTTAACACTTGACTTGCCCATTAGCTATTTCTTTGGTAAAAAACAAATGAAACGAATGTGGTTAAGCAGCGGTTTTAGTTTAGTATAGGGTTTATTTAGTAGGTGTAAAGCTTTAGCACCAACAAGAGGCGTGTGAACCAATTCTGCGTTTAGTAGCAGAAAGCATTTAGTGGACAGGATGAGTCTGCTAAAGATTGAGATGTCTGCATACCCTTTGACCAGTAGACGCTAATCTAGACGATAACTTTCCGTTCGTGGATGTCAATAGATTAAGCCTTTTGGGTTATTGAGCAAACACCCGGGAAGACTCGTAAATCCTTAAATTGCCAAATAGGCTGTCGCAGGATCTTATAAATACACATACGTCCGCAGGGCTTGGGAACAATGCTGCATGTTATAAATTCTAGTTTCTTTATATTCCACCGGAATTAATTTCCAGGCTCTGGTCCAGTTAATTTACATTTCTAAACTTCCACTTGTTTGGATCCGAAACCCTACTTATTGTGAAAAAGGTTGGAGTCCTATTTTTCGAAATTATTAAAAAAAGTTTTCAGCTTGCATTAGGCATAGCCACCCACCCATAAGGCCATAAAGAAGTATTCTTTGCTTCTCTGGCATTTTTTTGAATGACAAGTGACCCGGTGACCGGTTTTTTTATTTTATATTTTATGATACACCACCTTTAGGAAATTTTTGTTCAAAATAGTTTTTCAAGTACCTTGAACAAACATCTGCAATAAAAACAAAGTACTGTGTAAATAGAACGTTTCAGACCAAGTTGGATGCTCAATTTAATTTGTCTTATTTTGCTGGAGACGCAAAACATGTTCTTTGCAAAGTTGCTAAACATTTTTTTTTTGGTCAGGTGGGTTTTGGATGACACGCCAATGGGGCTGAGAAGTAACGGGTTTTTTTTCGCGGCCTTTGTGTGAAATTAGGAACACTTTTGAAATCCGAATTGGATTTTGGATCCAGAAAAGGGGAGGTCCGTATTTTTTTCAAACTTTAAAAACTTTTCAGGCTAAGCTTTTTGTGGACGACCCTGCAGAACCGCTAAAGCTTCAGCGTCATCCATTGACTGTAAAAGGTTAACTAATATTCCAAATATGGTATAGGATACGCAATGTTACTGTATTCTGGACCTAGAATTAATCGGGGAGAGTTCATACTTGTATTTTTTTTCCCCACACTTTCGGCCCTTATTCTTAATAAGGCACTAGCTGTTGGCCGTCCTAATACATCCTCTAACAGTCAACGGTCCAAAATTTTGAAAATTGGTTCATTAGGCCCACTGTAAGTGCAAGTGTATTGCAAATACTGTTACATCAATCTGGCAGAGAAATTGCTCTTAAGTGAAAATTAGTTGTTAAAGTTGCGAAACTTGACACGTTGTGTGTGTGTCGTGTACAATTTAATTTCACGAACGTTACGAAGTTCCTTAATGTTGGCGGAGATTTTTGTTCATTAGTTTATCTTGGCCATGTGACATGTTACTTAATACTCATGAGAACAAATGACCCTGTGACTCAAGAGAGCCGACTTGGTCCACTCGTGCTTGCAGCCGAACCTTGACCCACTCCATTTCCTTCAGATTTCTTTTCGTTTGAGGCTGTACACAAATGACGTCACAGATGAGAGGAGGGGATGCATTATTGGTGCTGTGGGGGGGGGGCGGGCAGAAATGGTGGTTCAGTTTGCGACTGCATATTTTTTTAACGTTAAAAAAATATTTTATTTTATAATTTTTCATATTTTAGAACATTTGCCCTATGATGCTCATGTCTATTGTGGCATGCAAAAGATCGTGGAATTTACGAATAGTAATACCTAACAATTGTCTCCCTCGTTTGATGTCGTGGCCTTGGATGGGAGTTTCGAACCGCCGTTACAACCAGCATGAAAATCTTAAAATTGCTATAATTGCCTGGAGTTACATAAAATTCGTCACTAAAAGGGGACCTACTAAAATTGCCCCTCAAGTGCCCCATGGCTTTGGCTAGGAGTGCATGCAGCGAACTTCCAGTAAATGGGGGGGGGGGGGGGGTGGCGCCACCACTGCTGAATTTTACTGGCATGGAAGAAGATTCGATAAATTGGTCAAACTGTCGGGGTGCGGAAATCGGCCGTACCCGGGCATCATGAAACTCAGAGGCGAGTTTGTCATGACTTGCTTTTATTGAATGACGGAGCAGAATTGTAATAATTATGGCAATTGATATTTACAGTACAAAGCAGCTCAAACAATTGGTCATGTTGAATCACAAAACAGATGGAATTGATTTGCTGGGCACATGTTGGAGCTGTTGGCGCGATGTTTTGCCAGTTTAGTTTTGCATTGCTTGCTAAATAAAACAATCCCGGAGAATTTGCAGCAATTAAAGCAAAACTGTATAAACTGATAAGTGAAAGGTGGCACACATTCAAGGGTGGTGGCTCTTCCTACTTGTATGGACGTACACACTGGAAGAAAACTGCTACAACAACGAACTTCTTACTTTACCCTAACAGCCTGTCATTGGAGTTCCCAACCTCGTGACTTGTCTTCAGCTGTTCCGGCAACTAGGCCTCAAGCGACTAGTCCCGGTGGACTCAAGCATAGCATTGTGCAAAGCTCGGGTTACGTACGAGATGAGGAGGCCCCGTCAACTTTCCTTCTATACAAGCTAGGAGGAATCTGCTGGCACAGCCGCGGTGGCAACTGAATGTGCCTTCCTAATCTAACCGTAAGGGTAGGAACACTAGCCCAGTGTGCTTGAAGTTCATACCCCTCTTCCTTGTCTCTGATCGAATGCATCACGCCTTCCGGGCAAACTATGTCTGCAATCTGTTAGACGAATTCACAACGGTTTATTCAAGATTCGAACACGGTTCAATTTTTAGAGTTCTGTAGAGTTGGCATTTAGATAAAAAAAAATTCAGGAGTATTAAAATCCCTAAACTTCCGGTAACTGTCCGCTATTTTTCAATCTTTAAACAGCGCTTAACGCGATAAAGGCAAGTTAAACATTTAATAAAGTTTATTGGCAATTTGAGATTTTGTAAAATTCGGTTAAGGTTAACTGCATTCTGTAAGTGGTCAGTAATTCTATTTAACACCAAACAGTTTACACTTGGGTAACAGTAAGACTATTAAAACGTGTTTTATTCATTCTGCGTAAACTTTACATCGGCAAATGGTGTCCTTAATAACGATATTTTTCAACTTCCATAAAAGATCAAAAATCGTAATGAGTTTTGGCCATCGGAAAGAAAACTTAACAAGTACGCAACATTCGTTGCACGCCAAATAACTAGCAGACTTTCAATTTCGTGCATGTAGCCTGTTATCATACATCATTACGTGTTACGCAATCGATAGCATCTGTCACGTGGTTTTGTACATTATTATTACACACTTCAAACAATTAAAAAAAAATGCAAGAATCGTGTAGGAATCAGTTTTGTGATGTGTCCAGTACTTGAAACTGCTTTATCAGTACTGGGCTCGACAATTAAAAAATCAAGATATTTTCTAGGCATCGAATGGAATGCACTCACGTGGCGTTAATTTATGTCTGCAGTAAAACTGAGTTAGGATTGCTTTCATTAGGAAGTTAGGGAGTTAGGATTGCTTTTATTTTTTTAGATTTTTGTGTAGAGCAGTATTTTATGGACACCCCATACATTTTAATGCATTGCAGATGTTGTGAATTGATCTAAGCTTGCGCGGGTACTACTGAACACTAAATGATGAATTTTTCTTTCCACAAAACTTTCTCTGCTCGACTATGAAAAAGCCCACCGTTCTAGTCAGTAATAAAGCTTTACTCGTTGCCGAATGGTCATTGGCGAACAAAACCAGATCTCTGTGCAGTATATCTCACTTGGAAAAAGTTTGGTTTCATTCTCATTATGCCCATATTAGGACAATGTCACTTAAATCGTTGAAATTTTACGGGAACACATCTGCTTCGTGTAAGGATTCGGGGCCTTATAGGAGCGGCATGAAAATGAGGTTTAGGCTTACTTTATATCAACACTGAAGCAAACGAAATTACAGGTAGATTGACGAAATGCGATATATCGCTATGCCAAACTCAGGAAAACTTCGTAAGATTTAATTTTTTAATCAAAATTGCGTCTTAAATGGTAAATCCTAATCTTAAATCTTGATCTTGCATCTAAACCTACATCCAAATTACGTGGGAATTGTTTTGCAGAAGGAAAACAAGGATTCTCTCTTGAAATCAGTAATTTGGTAGTTTCAGTATTCTAGCAAAAATTTGGAAAGGGAGTTTTGTGTACTCAACTTAAGAATAATAACTTCGATGTATCCACATGGCAGATAATTTTTAATACAGATTGGTAAAATATGATTTTGGGTTTTTCGAGCAAACTGATTTCGTAGAAGCACTCGGGTTATTGTCTGAAAGAAAAAAAAATCTTTAACTGGGACATCTTAGTTTTTTCCCCCCGTATGGTAAAAGGCTAGTCAATACCCAATACCCATGAAAAGCAGCCTGGTAAATATCAATGCGATCCCTGCTAATTCATTGTCATGGTTCTCCAGCTCCTTACCTGCAACATAATTGGAATTTTACCCATAAACTATTTTGGCAGGTGCAACGAATTGCGAAAGGTTGGTTGCACTTCGTAGTCTGGGTGGAACCCAAAGGAAAGGTCTGATTGGAATGAAATTCTGCTCCACAATACTTTTGCAGCTTCCAAGCAATGTAGCAAATTTGTCGTACATCAAACAATCATTGTGGACATTTTTCGAAATTATCTAACTCTCTATTGTAAATTTGGAATCCTTAATAGTTAAGGAATTGAGAGTAAGGATACACCAGGCTGGTTGTTATCTTAAAAAAAAAACTAGGTGGATTAAAACATTGCTTTCTTGTAGCTGACAACCTTTTTCGGTGTAACTCACTAAAATTACATTTGTTCGTCGCATTTAACCACTACAGGAAGACACTGGACTGGACACTGGACAAATAGCTTCACTTAAAAAACCTGCTTGTTTTTGGAGGAATTGCATACAGCATCGCAACGAAAGTGACACGTAACACGAGCGATGGGAATCCCCAATATATCTAAAATCTTATCAAGAAAAGCTGTATACATGTAAAATGGAAAGGCAGCAGCCAACGTGTTTTTAACCATTGCTTGAAACATGCCTGCGTTGAATAGTTTGGATTCCTCATTGCCGCAGCCACGTGCAGTCTCAATGCCATGTTAAAATAAACACTGAATAGTAGGGTGGAATGAGAAAAAAATGTTGAATTTTGTAATTTAATAGTGCGCAAAAGTTGTGTATTGGGTTCCTAATAAACTGTAAAATTAGGTTTTGATCGGGTAATGCCTTGATCTGCCCCAAGAAACTTGAAATTTTACAATTTTCTGCCGTAAACATGGTTTTAATGCAAATTTTTGAAAATTATTAAATTTTGTAATTTAAGCATGGAAAGGTTGTGTATTGGGCCGGCCACTAATAAACTGGAAAATTTGGTTTTGATAAAAATAAAATGATACCTTGATCTGCTCCAAAGAACTTGAAAGTTACCATTTTGTGCTGTAAAGTTTTAGTGTTTCAATGCAAATTTAGGAAAAATCATTGTTTTTTAAATTTATAATTTAAGTGTGGAAAAGTTGTGTATTAGGTACCTAATAAAGTATGTAAAATGTATTAATCAAGTAATACCTTCATCTGCTCCATGGACCTTGAAATTTAGCTTTTTTCCATAAATGGAATGCTAAAAAATATGCAAAATTGCTAAAATCGTTTATTCTGAATTAAAGCATATAAGTTGTACATTAATTTGGTGGGTTTGTTGGATAGCACATTTAATAAAAATAAATCTATTTGAGCTACAGTAATTTATCGAAATACCAGAATGATGAGTAATTCTGAAATTGTCCTTTTGATTTATCAAAACATTTACTTTGTTCCGGTGTTTTCACTTCATTCAAGCCCTTTTTGTATTGAAACTTGGCATATTTCGTGATTCTAGTCATGCTCGTATGATGCCCTCTGTTCCAGGCATTCTGCATACTGAAGCAGATGCTTCTGTGATGAGCTTGAGACGGCGTTCAACCGCTTGGCTGTGCAATGGAAATGATTTAAACTTCATTTGTAGGTGACGGCCCACTCTACCATTAGCTGAAGATCTCCATCAGAGATTCCAAAATATCCTAGGTGGTTCTGTAACTTCTCAAGTTTGCCATGGAATATACAAGATCTACATAATCGGTTACATCAAAATTTAGTGATGGTATTTGGAAACGGTGAACTTAACTCGATCCTGTGTTTGTTCTTGCTTTCATTATTCGTCGTAGTACAAGTGTGCTGTCGTTCATCAGTTATGAAAATGAGGACATTTTCCAGATGACCGAAAAGCTATTTATCACGAACAAGTACGCCTTTAGTTCTTCACTTGGGTAACACGAAGATTTTATAGATTTCTAGTGCTTTGCACCTTGTTCTCATGAGGGGTTAACCTTGATCTCAAACCATGTTTGTGAATAAATTCAACCAATATGCGCAATTCTCTGTGGGTTCTTCCGTTGTCAAATATAAACGTAGGATACGATTAGCTGCTGTCACCCAGAATGCATGCAAAAGGTAACCAGGAGCTCTCGGTTACAAACCTAAAATAAAGTTAAAACTTGTGATAGCTTGGCACAATTCCAATACATATTGTTGATCATTACTTAGGTCTTTTGCTTCATCGCATGAAAAATTAGCATAAGTTTTCTGAAAACAAATAATTGATAGCTTTTCTCAATCTGCAATCTGTTTTCGAATAGTTCCATTGAAACCTGTAAGACCTGTGGTTGGTCCATCTAAATGAAGTAAATGGCGGAAGAGGCAAACATGGTGCAAAGCACTAATCCTCTCGCTACCTGAGTAACTAAAGCCTGTACCTAAATATCCTAATTTGCGTAATAACCGATAAACGACAGCACAACAGGTCCCTAGGACTGCGACGAATGAACAAGAACAAACACAGGATTGAGTCAAGTTCGCGCCTTCCAAATACCAACACCAAAATGTTGCAACTGATTATGTAGATCTTATTCCGTAGTTACAGAATGGTTACTTTGTAGGTTACAGAACTATCTATGACATTTGGAATCTGGACGGGAGATATTCAGCTAATGGTAGAGGGTGGGCCATCACCTATAAATGAATGGCTTACATCATTTCCATGCCATACCCAAGCGGTCAACTCTGTTAAACTCGTGTAACAGGAGCATCTGCTTCAGTACGTCATGTCGAATGTCTAAAAGATGGCTTCATATGAGCAAGACTAGAATCACAAAATATAACTCCAAGTTTCAGTACAAAGTGGTTATCGAATGAAGTGAAAACACCAGAACAAAGTAAATGTTTTAAATTAAAAGAACAATTTCAGGATTACTTTCGACATTCTGGTATCGTTAAATTGTTGTAGCTTAAATAGATTTTTTTATTAAATGTGCTATCCAACAAACCTAGCATGTTAATGTATAACTACTATGCTATCAGAATTCAGAAAAAACTTTAGCATTTTTGTGTACATTTTTTAACATTAAGTTTATGGAAAAAAAGGTAAATTTCAAGGTGCTAGGGGCACAAAAAGGTATTATTTGATTAAAACCAAATTTGCACACTTTATTAGGGACCTAATAAACCATTTTTCCAGACTATTAAATTATAAAATTTTAAAAAGAAACGATTCCTAAATTTGCATTTAAACACTAAAACTGTGTTTACGGCAGAAAACGGTAAATTTCAAATTCTTTGGGGAGGATCAAGGTATCATTTTATCAAAACCAAACATTTCAATTTATTAGTGGCCCAACTCTCAACTTTTCCACACTACAATTACAAAATTGAAAAAATAAATAATTTTCAAAAATTTGCTTTAAAACCATGTTTACGGCAGATCAAGGTATGTGATCAAAACCAAATTTTACACAACTTTTCCGCACTTAAATTACTAAATTTCCAAAAAAATTTTTAGTCCATTTTCATTCCACCCTACTGAATAGGTCTACTCTAACCCAACTCTCAGATGTTACGTACGAAATTACAATGGCAGGTAAACATTAGGTAAAAACCTTCCTAGGGTGATCAAAATTTGTGGGGTAGAACTCTAAATATTGTCTAGGGTGATTCAAAATTGGTAGGTATTACTCGAAAAAAAATTTTAAGGTAAAAACGCACGTTGAGTCAGTTTTCGGAATTATCAGTGCTAGTCTTTTTTGGATAGGATTTAGAATGTCAGGAGCATGTCACTTTACATGGATTCTAAATTTTCCTGCCTGGGCTTTAAAATAAGTGAGGAATGGCAAAGTATTGTAGGTAGGGTTTGGGAGTAAAGCTGCAAGAAATTTGTAGTTTGCCTAGATGGAATAGTTTAACTTTCTAGTTCTAACTGTTGAAAGGTAGGCCCTATGTCTGAGAATTTTCTTCTCGGTCTTCTCTACCAAAAACTGGCTGTGCCAGGGTAGTCAAAAGAGTGAATTTTCACCCCTCTCCTATTTATATTTTGAAACTTTAAAAAATGTATTTAATATTAGTTCTGTTCCTGGATTGGCATGGAGTTGAGTGAAGTATGTGATAACTGTTCAATGTTGTGACTAATAATCTTAGCAGGATTTTATCTAAGTTGATATAATGTGATCAGTCAGTGACAGGTGAGACTATGGACTGTGAAGTATGTGCAATGTTCATTCGAGATTGGCTGAGACCTTTTAGACATGGCCTTTGACTATTCCTGTCATGACTAATAATTTCGAAAGTCCAAATAAAGGAATAAAAACTTTGTACCGTACTTTTTCTGGACAACTGAGTCACCCGTTGCCTGGTCACGCCGTGATCACCATCTCGTGCATGCAATGAAGTCTTAAATAAAATTTTAAAGGGAAAATCTAGGTCTTGAAATCTGAACTTCCTTGATCTTGCCTACAATTATGGTTGCTGACATTGCAATTTGAGTTACATGTCTGATAGTTGGGTCAGCTGTGGGAATTGAACTGGCATTCACTTGGTTTGGGGACTAGACTGCTGACCACTGGGCTGTGCTTGCCCTAGGGGACCCCTCACAAAGCTTGCGTTGAGCCTATAACCTTAATTTTTACCCCAATGTTGTAGGTGTGTAGTGTACTGGATGCCAGGTCTGAGGTAAAAACTAGTTCTGGGTTAGTGACCCACAAATTATGAAGTGCTGATGGTCGATAATTTCTTAGTGAAGTTTAGCTATTTAAAAATTCGGCCTAGTGGATAGAAAATTTTAAAGTACTAAATGCAAAGAATGCAGGAAAGCGTGCCAATAAAATCAAAACTTTTTGATACTTTAAATGCAAACTTTAAAACTATCACAAGCCCCTGTAGCAGAATCGGAGTGACACGCGACGCTACGTCGCAGTACGGCTGGTTGTTGCATTGCGATTCATCTTGCCTTATTTTTTTTAGGATCTTTTTGTGATAATTTTGGTAAAAATTGACAGATTTTGAAGTTTACGCAATTGGACAATTTTTTTTGATGACTTTTGAACGCTGTTTTTCTCGACAATAGGTTGGGACGTTTTCAGGTTTAGCAAAAAATAATCGACAAAGGAACTTGAAAAGTTCTTGTAAGAAACTTGTTCATGAACCCAAATAGGCCTTACTAAAAATTTTGCACAATGCAAAATTCCAATTTCACCCCCTTTCTGTAGACTGCTGACACCCTCTCCCTGCAGATCGTTTTGTTTTGCAGCGGCTGAAAATATGCTTTTAGGTTACAAGCTTTGATTACCAAAAACTGAAGGAGTCTAACAAGTACCATCACAAACGTTTGGCCGATCTTTTTTAGAACATTGTTGCGAAAACTTATTGCCCCAACCATTGGCAAATTAAGGAATCCGTTGGATGATTTATGGGTTAAAGCAACATCCAGCCTGCCTTATAACCTTCCACCTGCCTCACAACACCCACGCGACGATCACATCTGCGTATTTACCACAGCTAAGGTCAACCGAGACGGTAGCTTCGTTCCTCGCAGCGAAAAATTTGGCTACTGTCTCAGTTGGCATTGCGCCCAATAGTCCAGCCAGCGTGAACCAATGATTGTGTCGTCAAAAAACCGGAATGATTCTTGTATTTTAAAATCACAATTTAAAATTTTCTAGACGAGTGTCTTATTTTGCTTCGGCGATCTATTGGAATAATTTAATTTAAATTTTTACTGCATTAGGCTTCTAGATTTTTTGATTTCCTAGTAATTACTAACAAACTATTAAAAATTAATACTGCGTACGCACATAAAACTTCCAAGGTCATTGTAGGTGCACGATGCATCATTTATGTGGGGGACGAACATAAATAAAGTTAATAATATTCAACAAAAAATCTCCTAGTCGCCACATTTTAAAACCGATTTTTAGCAAGGGAAAGACTAACTGTAAGTAAAGACCTTTGGGGCCGTACTTGATGTGGAGGATCAGGAAAAATGGTGCTGGGAGGTATATCCCTTTAATTTTGCGAACCAGCAGTCTAGCAATAAGTTAAAAGGTAATAAGAATTTAGAACCTCTTTTTGCGAAAAAAGTTAAAGCCTGGTTTCTTGTGACCATGTTGGAAATTATTTCGGTTTTCTAGTTTAATTACAAAGGGCATGCTTTCCAAATGCTCTGTTTTGGGAACTTGGTGCCTGTAGTTTTAAACAGATTTTCTTGACTGTCACCTCCATGTATTGTGCCAATGATAGAAGCTGTAGACGTGTCACGTCGAATTAATGCGGTTATGGCCAAAAAACTGGGGTACCTGATCTACGCCGGCAACATCTCCAAAACCAAACATTTGTTCAATTTTGATCCGACGAAATTCAAGTATACGGATTGGTGACTTGCAGTGTGCCAGTACAGAAGGTATTATGCTGTAGTTAATTTAGTTAGGACGGTTTTAGTTAGCTAAGCTCTGAAAAGGTCTCTGAGCGAAAAACCGTCGTCAAATAGTACACGATCAGTGGCTGACGTCAGCGCTTCCTCAGCGTAAAGGTGTGCGCTTAACGCCGATCATACGAAAAATTGTGTGTAACTGCGCATTTCGGCAAGTAAGCTCTTCAACATTGCAGTAGGTTAGAGGCTATCTTGTACGTTGAGCTGGCTCCTTCTCATATGGCGCAGAACAACACAAAGTAAGTCATCACTTACCTTTGCGTTGATCCGGATGGTACACCGAATTTCTATGAATCTGGATGGTACAATGAATGCGATGCTCGTATAAGACTTTGCGGTGATCCGGATGGTACACCGAATTTCTATGAATCTGGACGGTACAATGAATGCGATGCTCGTATAAGACTTTTGCTGTTAATTACTGCGCCATCCTCGCTGCTTTTCGGGTGAGATATATTACAATATTTTATTACGTGTATTTGTGGTGTTTCCTACTGAACGAGTGAGCAAAGCGAATGATGTCCTGTTTTCACAGTGGCGGACAGGCCAGAGGGAGGGAAGGGTGGGATATTCCTAACGGCCTCTGACTTTGATTTTTTTTTTAAACTGTCACAGGAAGACATGTAAGTTTTATTGGTTCGACATTAGTTTTAACCACATATTTAAAATTACAAATAATAACGATAACTATAATTATAAAACGCTAGTAAAACAAGTACTTTGTATTGTAGCCTAACAAAAATTTGCCACATGGCAGTGTTATTATATTCAATGTGGACTTTGTCACAATTTTCGTGTGAATATTTTAACTTGTTAATACACCTAAAAAGTGTAAATAAATTTAAAGTAGTCAACCTCATGTACCCTCAGCGCAATAAGATTTATCCTACACCCCCCCCCCCCCCAATTACCTGCTGAATTTATGAAATATGGTGTTCGAAGATTTAAAAAATGTAAGTCTGAACAAGAACAAAGGGTACGGGAAACTGTAAAACGAAGCTACCAGTTTATTTTTTTGTAAGAAAACTAATATCAGCGTCCGATGAAAACTTATCTGGTCAGTGATTGCATCGTCGCACACAAGATTCTGGCTCATTTGCCGTATGGTAGTAGCAAAAGTTACGAGACAATTTTTTTAAATATAATGTGCAGTATAGTAGATATTCTTTAGTACACCATGCATTTAAATTTTTTAGTGTCCTGTTGGTATGTCTGCCGTTCCAACTTCATACATCAATTACAGATATCTTTTATTCTACCACACGACACGTCGAATTACTAATGCAGTGTTAGTGCATCTTGTTCAAGAAGAGAAAAATGTTAAAGACCATCTACGGACAAAAAATAAACTGAGCTCTTAGTTAAAAGTACCTGTGCATGTTGCATAGAAAGAACACTGTCAAAAAGTGGGCAGATAAAATGTGTTCATGCAACTGATTTCACTGGTTCCTTCTGTTTTTGTTGAAAGGTCCAAGAATTACGACTCTTATGATTAAAATAAGATTTCTTTGCGCTGTAAAAGTGCTATACCTGTCAATTTTTGCATTATTGTCCCAATGATGCTGTTGGATGCTTGAGACTTGAATAGCGAACTCAGTGACCCAACTGTGCATGCGCGGTCCTCCCTATAAGAGTGGCGGCTACGCGGGCTCATCTTTCTCAAGCTGCTGACTGCCGTCTTGGACGGCCGCTCGTTCAGTTGGTTCTTCACCTTTCGTACGCCTGCGGGCTCCCTTCCCGTGTTTCTTGGGATCGTCTCGCCTCCCGTTTCCACTTGCTTCTGGAAGCCCCTTCGTCGGACCTAAAAACATTGTGGCTCATTTCCCGGGTCCGACCCACCTTCTGTTCGGCAGCGGACACGTCCCCTACGCTTCGGTCGCACTCGTTCCTATTGGCCTATCATTCATTGGACCCGAAAACATTGTGGCTCCCTTCCTGGGACTATCCCACCTTTCGAATCGCCAACCACCATCAATTCGTGGCCTTTCAGTTGCCCCTTAGGCTGGACGCCAGCCCTTCGCTGGGATTAAGGACAGCGTGGCTCCCTTCCCATGTTTTCCGGGAAGTACCACCTCCGAATCGGCAACCACCATCTATTCGTCGCCCACCCTGCGTTGTGACTGAAAACGTGGCTTCCTTCCCGTGTTTTCCTGGTGCCGACCCACCTTCCGAAATGGCACCCATCATCCATTCATTGCCTTTCGGTCGCCCCTTGGTCTGGATGCCTGCTCTTCGATGGGACTGAAGACAATGTGGCCCCCCTTCCCGTGTTTTCTCGGTACCGATCCACCTTCCGATTCGGCAACCATCTATCCATTGCCCTTCGGTCCCCCCTTGGGCTGGACGCCCGCCCTTCATTGGAACTAAAATCGCTCCGGGAATCGCTCCAGCTCCTGTTATGGCAATTATCTCTTGCCGCCTCTCGGTCGCCCACCCTTCGTTGGAAGTGATTTCGACGTAGCTCCCTTCTTGTGCTCTCCCGGGACTGACTCATCTTCCGGAATGGCTGCCCACTGCCATCACCCTTTCGATCACCCCTCATGCAGGTCCGCCTGCCCTTCGTTGGGACTGACATCAAGGCTCTTCTCGGATCGTCCACCTTCCAAATGGGCCTTGCGGTCGCCATCACGAGCGTCGCCCATTTCTCGGTTCCAAAAACATTGTGGCTCCTTTCCCATGTTTTTTCCCGGGATCGTCCCACCTTCCGAAACTGCCCTCAACCTCCAACATGCCTTTCGGTCTACCTTCGTGCACATCAACGTATCTCCTTCCCCACCATCTTGGACTGGCCTCCTTATCCTTCGCTGCACAAGCCTTTCGTCCGATATCAAATCAAGAGCTGAATCCTTCACAATTCTCACCTCGCCTTCTGAAGCTGACCACCACTTGACTAAGGCCTTGCGATCACCTTCCCGTGGCAACCATCCCTTAACCTTTCGGTGACCCTCCACAAGATCTATTGTTTGCTTCTTGCATGCCTCTTGACCACGTCTCACCTTAACAAGGACCGTCATTCGGTATACCCTCCCTTCATGGGATCCGCAACCAACATAGCCCCTTTCCCGGGTTTCCCGGGATCGACCTACCTGTCAAGCTGTTCTTCGTACGGGCTGCGCGCTCCGCATTGGACCTGAGGACGAAGCGACCCCTTCTGGTGCTGTCCCCCCTCCCCCCCCCCCCAGCTTCCAACGGGTTGCCTTCATTCGGGATGTACTGTTGCACTGTAACTGGGGAGGACTTGTCTTCCTCTTCACTTCATCACTTGGGCCCTTTGGCCGCTTGCCATCGTGGTAACCAGACAAGTTGTAAGCTGTAATTCTGCAATAACTGTATCTTTTCCTGCGATTCAGACGCTCCCCTTCCAGCTCGGAGATCCCTTTGACCCTCGGCTGCCACTCTTCAGGCCCCTTCACTCCAAACCACCCCTTTCGGAATGCAAGGGACCTCGACCCCCCGGATCCCACTACCATCGCCGTTCCCAGGTCGTGCGGAAGGAAAGGGATGAGAAGGAAGGAAAAAAAAATGAAAAGTGAGCAACAACGAAGGCACGAAGGCTTTCCGTCGCACGCCAGACATCACAATTTCGTCCTTTCAATTCAAACCCGTGACTTCTTCCGCCACAACCACCTCGTCAATCAGTCTTTTTTTCCACCTCCTCCGTGGCCACCGTTTCACGAGTCTTGCCATCAACTGCTCTGTCGTTGGGGTAACCCAGCTCCCTTCACACGTCGCCTGACCTGCGTTTCTCTGGTCCGCCGCCTTCATCTCTTGTCTGGCCTTCGTGCGCCTGCTCCTTCGGCAACACCATAATGTCGCCACCCACCGCCAGGGGAGCTGCCACTCCCTTCGGTTCTTGCCTTCCGCTTTGCACTTCCGGCCTCTTCCCGCTTCTCGTTCACATTACCCTTTGTCATGATCTCTGCTACTTAGCACCCCGTTTCACCACTGTGTTTTTGATACTCCTCACCACATTGGTCAAGACGAAAAAATCAATGCCTCTTGAAGATGAAATCGATGTCTATTTTGGCCTGGTTCCGACCATCAACGACCCAGGAAGCTGTCACTGCCGTTCTCCTAAACCCACACCGTATTGACCCTCACAAAAAGTCAGTACCACAGGACCAGGACCTGTGACTACTATACGAATCCCTGCGTTACCATCACTCATAAACAATGGTGGGTTATAGCTTCCAGACAACTCTCAGCAACCCGGAAATGTCAGGCGAACAGCCACAGGGAGACAATCCTCAAACTACGGAAAGAATTTCTCTGCAGCAACTTCTCCAGCATCCACTATGGCTGCAATTCCTCCTCTTGGCAAGACACGCTTGCTTCGGTGCCAAAATGCCCCTCTCCCAACAATCTAGGGTGAAGTCTGTGTCCGCTGACACCCCTGACAGTGTGGTCACCATCCATTCCTCCGTAACTGACTCAACCTTGCACACGCTGGTTCAACACAATCTTCTCCACTGAACCCACCATCATGGAGGAACCCCCTTTCCCATCAATGGAACAGTTTCTAACTAAGACACTCCTTTCCCCCAGGACTGAAATTCCACCCACCCCTCTATCACCTCGGCAGGATAATTCAGAGGACGATTCTCATTCCCTCCGCCTCTGCCTGGATTCCACTACTCCATCCACTGAAACGGAATCGCCATCCCTTCAGGTTCAAGCATCCGCTCCTGTACGACCTGATTTTCCACCTCTCTATGGTCTCGACGATGAGATCGTTGAAGTCGACCATGAGAAAATTTTTCTTACATTGAAACACAAGTTACGCCTTAACATTCGTGCTCGCAAACAATAGAAGAAAAATCTCATGAAAGTCAAGCCATACCTCCTACACCTCCAGGACGTTCTTTTCTGGCAACATGGTTCCATCTCCAACCTCAAAGATGAAGTTAAAAACTTGAAAGCCACAAACGCTGTTCAGTTCAAAGAACTCAATCTCCTCACAAGCTGACCTCAACAAGCCCGTTCCGTCCATACCACACACTGGTCTTAACCCACCTGCAACCCATCTTCCCTGGCTAATGCATCCAATCAACAACCTAAATAAAAAGCGTCCTTACACCTGTCCCAGCCGTTTCCTTCACCCCGCCTTAAAGGACACTCCTTTCGATCGACGACTAAAGCCGGCAATGTTTCCATCACGCCCGCTGGAAGCGTTTGGCTCAAACCTCGCTTCTGAAACGTCACTAAGTAGACAGAACACGGACTCCATCTTCCAACTAAAACGGTCACACATGACGGAAGCATGGAATGCCTTTAAAACTGCATCAGCTTCCCACAATCTTCACTCTTATTCCTTATGGCAGTTTGAAAACTCCACCCAATCAAGCCCCCTACGCCTGGACATGGTGGGACTTTCCAAAATTCCAACCTCTGACATCCCTTGTGTCCCATGCAGATCTAAAGCTAGAAATTAATACATGGGCCTACGCTCAAGCACCTCCCTCCAATAAATAAACTGGGACTCCAGCCGGCCTGAGGCACCCTCCTGTCATTTTCCGAACACTCCAGGCCCAACCATAAAAAAAAGGAAAGTGAAAAGATAACAAGACCTTGGAATCAAGTATCCTTTTCAAGCCCCTTCATTTCCTGAGCGGTGACCTTAAAGTGATCAATCCTGTCGGCTGGCTAGCTTCGCATGTCAACTTTCGGACCACCCCCCAAAAAGTGTTTTTCGGTCATTCAAAGGAAATCTCTTCCAACCCGATCTCAAGTTTGAAATTCTCCCAACAAGCTGAAACGCGTGGTCTGCTTCAATTGCACCCTGTAGCTGACCCCCTTAACATCCCGAAAGTCAGAAGACCATCACACTCAAAATAACTTGTCACCCCTTTTTTCCTTTTACCTATTATACAAAAATATAAATAAGGGGAAAACCCGACACCTAAAAAAGGTTCCATTTCGGGGGTATCTCTGCATTTACCCACTGAGAACTCCAGTGGTGACAAACTGCCTCAGAACCTCTGGGAACTCTGTCAAAAGGTGCCCGCCACCTATTTTGACGAGGTCTGCCTGTCAATGCAAAAATTGACAGGTAAAGCTCTTTTACAGCACAAAGAACATTTTGCCGTCCCCAGCCAGGCCGGCTAAAAGTGGTTTCTTTTGCTGAAAAAATTGCTGTACCTTAGGTTCCCAGCCTTCCCTCTCGAGTCACCTTTTTGACATGACAGCCAGCGTAGCTGCCACTCTTATAGGGAGGACCGCGCATGCGCGGTTGGGTCACTGAGGTGGCTATTCAAGTTTCCAACAGCATCATTGGGACAATAATGCAAAAATTGACAGGTATAGCACTTTTTTCAGCAAAAGAAACCGTTTTTAGCCGGCCTGGCTGGGGGGTCGGCAAAATGTTCTTTTTAATTTAAAATACCTTTCTCACCATCAGTGTCCTTCTAGATAGGTTATGCCGTAGTGTTTTTTTTTAACATTAACTTCCTCGTTTCTGCAGTTTATTGTAGGATGTTTCCTTGTGACATCCTGTGAGTGTACAGGATGTGAGTGTACAGTGTACATGCTGTATGTGCGAGTTGAGGAATAAACTTGTAATAAAAACTTCCTGTTCTACATGGGGAAATATATTTATAGCACACATTTCTACTTTAACATGTGTTCTACTCTAAGCTGAGTAAATAGAACTTATTTTTAAAATAAGTATGGAGTCCATGCATACTTGCAATGACTTGTACCGATAAAGCTTTAAATATCCACCAATCGCTGTAAATTATATAAAGGAAAGGGGGAAACAAGCCAAACAGCGAAAACCGTACCCTAGAAATAACTTGGTACAGTAAGCCATTTTTGTGCACTGTTTCATCGGAGTGGCATGACCCAGATTCGAACAGGCAACTCAATTCGTCCCCAGAACACTGACATAGCGCCTTTATTGCTATGGATACTCCTCCTCTGGCATACAGATGACTCACTGAACCAGTTAAGGTTACAGCAGTGACCAGGGCTCCATTTGTCTGAGAATGCTTGCAGCCATAGGCAATGGAGAAGGAAGACAAATACAAAGGTTCAAGCAAGGGTTAATTGAATATACACAAATCGCTGTAAACTGTATTTAACCCTTGGTTGAGCCTTTGTCTTCCTTCTCCATTGCTTATGTCTGCAAGCATTCTGTCAAATTGAGGGCGCTGCTGTGAACTTAACTGGTTCAGTGAGTCATCTTTATGCCAGTGGTAAGTGGTCATAGCGATAAAGGAGCTATGCCAGTGATCTGGGGACGAATTGGTTGCCTGTTCGAATCCAGTGTATGCCACTTTGACGCAACGTAAGTGCATAAATATGGTTTACTGTACTGCATTATTTCTAGTGTAAGATTTTTGTTGTTCGCCTTGTTTTCGTCTTTCTGCTGGTTTAAAAGAAATCGCCCTCTGAAGAGGCACCTGTAATACTCGTAATACTATTCTGGCTTTGGCGAGCAAAGTTTGTCGAATTTCGCACTTACAGTCTATTTTCGTGTTGTAAAAAGACTAACGCCATGTAATCAACCAACAGGTTTGCTGTTCGTATGTGCCAATGATATGTGGTGTAATGGACTACAAGAATTTTTTTAACTGGGTTTATCTCCCCCCCCCCTTAGCTAGGTGTTATTACCACGAATTTGAAGCAGCTCTGCAATCGAGTTAAAATCGTTTTAAAAGGGTTATTTCATTAATTCAATTTAAACTTTTTATTTTAATAAATTTTCTTCAGGCATAGTTAGGAAAGGCAAAAAGGCGTAAGGGAAGGACTTGTACATTGCAAGCTTGTGGCTATGTGTCTGCCATATGCCAATACAAAGCGAACACGTTATCACAGACGTCCACCGTACCTTCCGTAATGCTACGAAAAGTGCCTCTGGGGTCACCAGCGAGACAAGGTTGGTGCCAGGGCGCCCATCTTCTGGGGCCGTCCATCTACCATCGTCCCTCGGGCACACGCCGATTTTGGCCGTGATCCGAGCAAACAACCAAATTGATCAACTCGCCGTTTTGTGTAACTTGTGAATTATTTTCTCAAAAGCCATTTCGGTGAAAACATTCTGGATTTTGGCCGGTCACTCTTCTAAGAATTGATTAACTTATTTAAAGATTTTTTTGCTTTTGTGTTTATGTAATAAACATATGTCATGCAAATAGAGGATGACTGGTCAGGCAAGGGCCTATTGATCACTTCCCACCAGCCAAGTATAACCAACAGAATTCTGTATTTGCATTACTGTAGTGATTAAGGTGGCATCTTCCCTAAAAATGTTCAAAAAAAATTTTTTTTTGAAGGTATTTTGATACAGCAACGTGTACCCTTCATGGTACAAGTGTTTTTTTTTTTAATAACGGAGACCTTTTATGGATAAACAAACCTTTCTTTTTGTTGGTTTAGGTAGCATTGCGTAAGGTTATAAGTTTCACGTTCAAACTTGATTTTCTTGGATCGCGAATATTGCAGGCGGTCAATCACTAAACACCATAACTTGACTAAGAATTGAGATGAGTTAAATTTTTCACACATGTTCCCAGGTATGGTAACTATAAAGTACACGTCCGCTGTAGTTTAAAATAAAAAAAACCAAAATTTGAGCAATACAAGTTTACGCTGTATGCAAATTGTGATTCCATCATAAAATTATAGCCTAGCAGCAGAATTACCTTATTCCACATGATAGTGCTATGTATACAGATGATTTAGAGCCCAAACTCTTTCGTGTGTACCAATTTGTGCCTACGTTATCCAAGTAGCTGTATAAAAGTAATAAAATGTACTGGTACGGTACTGCCACAAAAATTGACAAAAACAAAATTTAAAATATGCCCTAGACTCAAAATTTCAGCAGACTTTATGGTAAAAAAAAAATTGATTCGGGACAAATTCACTAATTACAATTACACTTCGCCTCATTTTAGGGTAGGTACCTCCTTAAGAAATAAAATTCAAGTCAAAATGGGGAGAAATTTTAAAGGATAAGACTCCCCTCTTACTAGTGTAAGACTAATTTTTTTTTCTCTTCTTGGTTAAAAAATCTAATTTTGAATCTCCCTGTACTGTAATGCAAAAAAAAAAGACGGTGACAATCATTTCAAAACATTTCTATCAACATGATTATACAGACCACAAAGAAATGTTGCATCACTGCTGCTCAATAATGCACGCTACATGATGGAAAGTTTCAAGAGAAATGAAAGATCTTTTATAACAACGAACCAGGCAGAAAGGAAGAAATAAACAAGACAACGAGCAGCCAACCGGACTTCCTGTACACTTTCGGCACTTTTTGTAAATATTGAAGCGCACGCCTCTATCACACACTGCAACAGCGATCTCGATTATATAATCTAAAAGTAGTAACCATGATTACCAGTTGAAAATGGTAGCTTGCAGGCCTAGTTTCAGATTTTGGGATTAATTTTCAGGTTTTAGGCTTGTTTTTTTTTTACCTGCCGTTTTAATTTCGTAAGTGGTTTGAGAGTAAGCCTTCATCCGTGCAACAGTGCGAGACTATTTTAAATAAAGCTAACGAACCCTTTGTCTTACGGTTGCGTGTCTTCCTGTAGTGGTTAAATGCAACGATCAAATATTTCATTAATACATAGTCTATTATTAGCTATGAAGGAAGCAACAATGTTTTAATTTGCCGTATATTTTTAAAGGCCACTTGACTACCACTGAAAAGCCGTTTCGGCTGTGCAGAAGACGAAAATTACAGGGTGGTCCACAAAAAACTGACTACGCAAAATTTTCTAAATCCAAACTTTTTTGTTAGCAGCCTCCAGAACCGTATAGGGTCATGTCTAATACAGGTAGTTTTGAAAGTCTGGTTCTGGAGGGTGATAACAAAGTGTGGACTTAGAAAATTTTGGGCTGTCAGTTTTTTGTGGACCACCCTGTACAAATGCCCCAACACTTAAGTACCATCTCTGCACCTGGGCTTGCTTAAAAATTTAAGCATTACACTTGATTTGTATGGACTGGTGAAATATTTTCTTACGTAACTTTAAAAAAAATTCCTGTATAACTTCACAAATTTTAAACTTATTCACTGGAACATGGAACAATTGATGGTTGTATGGCCATAGCTTACATGTTTGTGTTCTAGCTTGCCGCATTGGAAGAAACCTTAGCCTTGTGTATGGTTTGATGGCGGTTTTGATTAGAATTTTCCATTCCCTATTTTGCCTTTTTGGTCACTTGAGCTGAATTGATATTTTCAATTATGTAAATTGCCTTGCTCTTCTCTGCACAGGACCACCCTTTTGCAGATGTTGGTGCTATACATGTAGATGTCCTGGTTTGGCTAGGTCCATGAATAAATGTAAACAATCTTAATCCAATGTTTGTAGCTTTTTTGATGAAATTCAAAAAAAAAGTACCAGTGCTAAAAGATATACCTGCGATAGTGTCTTTTAAGGCTGGTTTATTTTTCCAGGTATGAATGAAACTAAATTTTTCATTGCTAATTAAGGCCCACTGTTTAAAACCTTAGGGAAAGCATCACGCTAAATCATTGTGGTTGAAAGAAAGCTTACTTATAGGGTATTTTGCAGGGCATGCAAGTCTTGACGGGTTTACCCCAACTGTTCAATGTTAGACTTAAGACGGTTGAAATCTCAACCCAGTCGTCCAGTGTGGTACGACATGTGGGTGCAAGCCCAATGCAGTATTTTGATGTTGCCAGTGCTTATAAAACTAGGTTACGAGAATCTTGTGGGAGAAAAAAATGAAGCCCGGTCTTCAGTGCTAGTGTGGGCTGGCAATAGGGTTTCTTGCCATCGTTTTTGAATAAGTGGGGAGGCGTCGTACTTGAAATGGTGTTGATATTGTTTACCAACTAAATGCTGGATTGATAAGTGCTGAGGCCGTGTTGTCCAACGATCATTAGGTCGTTGAAGACTAACAAGACTCGTCCTTTACTCTAGAATTGGTTTTATTGCGTAGACCTTTATTACGTGAATGGTGAAGACAATATTTTCTTCTGGCCTTAGTGTTAGTCCTAGGCTTATCACCGTTGTGGGGTGAATACACATCACTCCCTGTGATGGGCATGTCTGAGACTGACTGTATCCATTGCGATTGTGCATGAACATTCATGGGAGATACAATTGGCATCAAAGGTAATTTTTAAAACCTAAGTTTAGTAGAATAAAACATGGCGCCAGCTTGAAGACGTAGGGTTACTTTGGATTTCATGGCCTTCTTGGGGTAGCAGTGTGAAGACTAAAGGACGACAGACGGGGGCTAGAGGAAGGAACAATGGTATATGCAAACAAGGTCTCCTCTCACGACTCTTGGAGGGGACAACAATACGAAAAGGTTTCTTACGTTGCAAGGTGCAGAAAAATAAGTAATATCTTACATGAAAGCAAGAAAGGCTACACTCCCCAGAATGGGCAAGATGCGAGTAAAAAGGGGTGAACTACAGAACGAATAGAAGTAGAAATATCCCAATGTCGTAATAACTCTACGTGTTCGGAGCTCGGGCTATTAGCTTAAGTGAGATTATTCAAGCAAATTACATTGTGTTCCACCCCCATGTCAAGTGCTTTAACTTTTGTCATTTCTATTTCTTCACTTCAGAAAATTTGCAGTTAAATTTCGTTTGCCTGGTAGTCTGCTTTAAATTTCCACAAACAACTTTCATTTGCGTCTGCTGCACACCTATTATGGCTTTATTTCAGCTTTAAGTAAATGAAAAGAAGCCCGCCGGCCCACATTAATCCATCGTCATTATACTAACTTGCCCATCGTTAAGTGAAGACACAAAAGATTAAGTGGTTCTATTTCTGTAGAGAGATTAACACATCTCTGCCCGAGTTGGCTTCTGGGGATTGCTATACTCAATTGGAGTTGAAAGAGAAAAGTTGAAATGAAAAAAAATGGGGCCAGATTTGTCATAATTTGGTATGGCGTGATTGGAAGGACGTTGCGCTAGGAGGAAGGCAGGCAGGATATCTGGTAAACATCTGTTGGTGTGCGAACGCTGATTTTTATGCAACAAGTTGGCATATTACATTGGTGTGTGCAGGTGGTCTAGGTGGAAATGGATTTCTGAGCAAGGTGGCGAGCGTGTATTGGCAAGCAACTGGCCTATTGCGATGTAAATGTGTTACAATGTAATTGATTTTTTGGAGTGCAGATAACGTAATATAAAAATTTGCCCCAAAGTTGTGAATTTAAGATTTGGAAGTGCAAAAGAATGTTTTCGATTACTTTGGTGGCGCGTTTAATCAAATTAGTCCTTACATTCCTGTCCTAACAGTTTGTACAAGGTGCCAAGAGTTGGAACGGATGAGGGATATAAAATTAGTCATTAATTGAGCAATTCCGAAATTTTCAGTTGTGAAATGAATAATATTGCAAATAGTCTGGTCATTTTCCAAAATTATAATCACGTAGCATGCCTGAGAAATTAACTGTTAAAATATAGATTTTGTCTATACCTGCTTTCTATCGCGTATTTTGCTTTAAGTTTGCGGCATTGAATTTTTATTAATGCTTTGTGCTTTTTAAGTGTAAAAGGAAGTAGTTGATATAACCGTAACATTTGAAAAATACGGTACGTATCTTGTCAAGTTGCAGATGTTGCACTCAACGTTGAACGAAGCTAAATTATTGATCGGTGCAATTGTATAGAGTTCCTTGTTGGGAGGGGGAGAGGAACAAAAGAGTGATTTCCGCATTTTGCAAGGTTGGGTTACTGACGTGGGGAAAACTGAAAACCGTCAAGTGCTGAAAACCCATAAAATCAAGATTGGAGTGTTCAGTACCCTTTTTGTGAAAAAAAAAATGGCCTTTTTTGTGCGTTGCTAAGCCTACACTAGCTGGTGCAGCAGTGCCTGAGAAGGGGCCAAAAGGCTAAAAAAAATAACAAATTCCTAGAACGAAAAAGGGGCTGATTGCTAGAAGAGCGAAAGAAGTTCCCTAAAAAAATGTTCACTAAAACTTGTCCTTTCGCTAAAAGTTGCCCCTGCTCTCTCGGGTGTGCGGTGTGCAATACTGTTTTATCAATATCGACCAAGTCGTGGCTCAAGTTTTTCCAGTTGCGCGCTCACACATTGAGTCTCGGCTTGGCTTCTCAGTATTATACAAAACTGCAGATCCAAAATCTCCCTCAGACTGTCTTTGCCCATGCAAAGTCACCATTTTTAATTAACACGGCAGTAAGGAAAGTACGCGTGGCAATTTTGTTTATCCAAGTTTCCAAAAATAACTCATGAATTCGGGCTGCAATCGGTAGCATGGATATAATCATTCGGAGATTGCAAGCTGGAAACCATGTTTGTAATAAACTAGCTGTGTAAGGTTTCTGACGTAAAATTTTGCCAGTAACTTGCAGTAAGGATAAACCACAAGTGTTGCATCCCTATTAGGTTTACAACGTAGCTCTAAATCATAAACCTAGAACTGAAAGTTGAAGTGATGGATTAGAAGGAGCCCTGAGGATATGTAATTAGGTGTAATGTTTGGAATTGGTTTTGTGGAATTTAAGTTTAGGGATTGCCAATGCTCATTGCTCTTCTGTATACAAAATGTGAAGCTCCATGTGGCTCGGGTGTTCGACGCACTTTTCGTACCATTGCGAGTGTTACAGAAAATCGGTCAAATTGTCGTGGCGTGAAAAGGCGACCTTGCTACTGTTAACAATGAATCTGATAGCTAGGCAGACGGGAAAAAGTTAATATTAGTGGAAAGTTGGTCCATCATGAGCATTATAAAGCAATTTTATTACTTTATTCTGTTAAACAAAAGCCTTGTGAATGGGGCACGTTGGTTGAGCGAGCGAATTTAAGGACTGCGTAAAAATTCGGTAGCGCAGACTTTGCTGTAACGAGAAAAAATGACCATTTAAATGTTAGCAGGGAAGCGGTAATCTGTTGATTTGAAGTCAAATGGTGACGTTTAATATCCATACTACGCAGACAGATGTTTTCACCAACGCTCATGCAGACCCAGAAGCAGAACTTTCTACAACTGTCTGCAACACCAATCGTCAATTGGCTGCAGCTAATCTGTTTTTAGCTAATCTTCAGTGCTGTATCCTATCGATCTGGCTACTCCACCAATGGAAAGGTCGAGACGATAACAATGGTGTATTGGAATGTCAAAACTGCAGAAATTTGCCCAAAATTTGTCCACGGCGGCCTTAAAGTGTCCGACGTAACGTATCGTTGCGTAGATTCTGCTACCGGGCATAGAGACGAAAAATTATGTAAAGCAGGACCTCATTCGTGTCGCGTTTTTTGGTTTAAGTGGTGGTAGAGCTAAGAGGCAAATAATTTGTTTTGAGTTTTGTTAAAGTGTAATCTATGGCACAAAAATACAGTGAAACTCCAGTTTTGTGAAACCACAAAAACAAAGTGTTCCGTATTCCTATTCGGTTTGCTGACAGCTATTAGGCACGAACGGTTCCTATCGTTTCTCTGCTGACACGTTGACCCAAAGTATAGTGATTGTTTCCAGCAACACGTGAAGATAAACAAAGAAGGGGTGGGAGTAAGTTTTGTGCTGGAATTATCCCGAAACCGGACCCAAGCAGCTGCATCTAGTGTCTCCTTTCAGAAAGTGGACCACCGTGCCGGCATTTGTCAAGTCAGTTGTCAATACGGGTCCATCTTGTTCACGCTCGTAAAAGAAAGCTATTATTTGTTTGGACTGGTTTGACTTCTTGGAGAAAGTGTTTCCAAGAGACGATAAGTAGGTTTCGGTTACTTTCGTAGGCAAAACATGGTAAAATACGAGTCGTTTGCGGATCCACGTTTGCACGATAATGTTTGTTTTAGGTGCCTTTTGTCGCTTCCTGGGCGGGAGGAATTTTACAACTGCTTTAAATATTGAGTGTTCCACTTTGCATTATTTTACTGTTATTTTAATGACGACTTAACGTGTGTAGCGTTAGTGAAAAGAGCGACGTTTTTACGAGTTTTTAATTAGCTTTTTTTTGTGCGGAGTCATGTTTTTTAAATTGGGTGTGGGTTGAATGTGCTTTACTTGCAACTAGGATAAAAGTAACGTGGTACAGTAGCGATCCGAGTTTGTATTTGAATGTTTCAACTAGGCAGTTTAAAGCTCCATTTGGTTTTCCTGTGGGATTCTTACTTAGGCTTTTGAATCTGAATCGAATTCTAAATTACGGAATATGCGAAAAAGTTTACTCGCCGTTGCTGGTGGGGGGCTGTAGCCCCTGCCCTCTTGGCAAAGTTCCCCTTTTTTTTCTGAAGTGCCGTTTCGGTAGAGCGGTGCTGTGAAAACCTAAAAACTCTAGAGGACAATGTCCGCAAATGGGTTACCAAAAAAAGGATCACCAAAAAAAAATCCTCGGTAAATAGTGTGCCCCTGCCCAGAGGGGGGGGGGGACGTACACGTCCCTGTCCGATTTGATCTACTTCGGATGTGGCTACCCGTTCCAAGCGCCTTTCCCATGTAATCCACACTTGTGTATCTTTAATATGCGCTCTTAAAGTATCAAGTTTTGCAACATTACTTCCAAACGTATGTAATGTTGCAAACTAGTTCATGTTCCTATTTTTTCCCATGCACGACAGTATTGCTCCATTCATTAAACTTTACGAAAATAGGGACGAGTGTAGGACCCATCTTTTCCTAATGTTACGTGCACTTTTGAGGGCAAAACGTGGACGCTGGGTAGAACACCCTTCAACCAAAATGGG
>JAHWFP010233094.1:201581-229826 GCA_023313725.1 Lithobius niger | reverse complement strand
GAACTGGGTAGCCGGTTCGAATCCGGGTCATGCCACTCCGATGAAACGTAAGTGCATAAAGGTGGCTTACTGAACTACGTTATTTCTAGTGTATGATTTCGCTGTTGGCTTATTTTCAATTTTCTTTTTTTTACTACTGTATGAGAAGTCTCGGGACGGCTCCGTAGGAAAATATCCGTAGGTTTTGATATTTATGAAAATTTATAAAATTTTAAACCCATCTTTTCATGATGGGTGGTTTCCCTTTGCCAGTTGCTAGGGAGAGGACAATCGCTCAATACTCTCGAACTTTAAATAGAAATGATTTGCTAGGCCTAAATCCTTAGTCATGAATACCTGTGACTTTGTCATATGGGACGGTTGACAACTCGTTGGCTTTCTTCGGCACCTTAGAATAAATAGCTTTTAATAAACCTAAAGTTCGTAACTTGAGTAACCATCCATACACGAGCAGCATTAATTTGCATTCTGAATGACTTCAGCATAAAATAAACTCTTGGTTAGTTTAGAGTGGATTTAAGGGATTCAAAATACCGTGAAATCTATTTTGGTGCTTAACGCTATGTCACTCCTTTTTCTAACTTCATTGACTAAATATTAGCTGAAGACCAAGCCAAATAAAGTAAGTCTGGTGAATAGTGCAAACGAATTCCCACGTGTTTGCTATGCATACCAAGTGCTTGTGGCCTACTGCTAAAAATTGTCATGGACTCCAACCAAACAAGAGTTGATGAAGGACTGTTGCAAGAATATCCGAAAATGGATGATACGCAGGCCCCGTTGAAAAGTACACCCTGCTGCTAATACAAACAAGCAAAGAGGCAAGCAATGTTTGAAGCTGTTTTGAGGTCTCTTTAAGTGGTGGATTTATGTGGCCTTATCAGCTGCCTTTTAAGGGCTCTTCGTAAAAAAGTAGCACTGAGTGACGAAAAGGAATCTTGCTCAAGTGGATCAGATATTTAAAATTTGTTGGGAGTTCCTAATTGAACATGCTTGTGGTCATTGTTGATCAGTTTCGTTATCATTCCAAGGTTTAATTTTCAATAAGCAACAAATATGATTGCTTGGCGTGATGCCAATCCTATCAAATTGTAGCCCCGTGATGGATGAATGAATGAATCTTTTATTTTTACATAATTTCGTTCTTAATTTTCAACCCGAAAAAAAAACTAGGCTGTTATTTGATTCGACTGATTATCGTACTTTCCTGGCAAGTTGATGGCGATTTGGATAATCAGGAGTTCAAGGCAAACTGCTGCGTTTTTATGCACCGTGGCAATGTTTATTTTATGCTGATAGTTTTTTTCACTGTAAATTCAGTAGAGCAAGGTGATACCTGAAAAACTTCGTAACTTGGCTATCGAGATAGTCAAGGACTCGGGAGTGACAATTGTTAATCGTACACGAAGTATTCCGTAACGACTGTATTTAAAGTTTTGTACTGGACCCCACAGAACATTTTTCATACAAGCTAGTATCGGTTTCAAATAATTCTTGACCAAGGTCAGCCAGTAGACCTTAGTCAAATGTAGGATAACCAGTTATGTAATTATTTTTTTAATATCGAAAGCTAAGCAAAAGTTTTGTCCATGATGGTGTACTTAAAAGTGAAAGCATTCATAAACCAAGTTCATTTGACCTGAGCTAAGATTTTGATTTTCATGATCGTCTTCATGAAAACAATTACTTAGTTGTTAAATTGGCTATGTTAGGTTTTACTACTTACATTATTTCTACTAGGGAGGCCAAGAAGCAATGTTGCTTTTCCTCCTTGTGTGTATGTTTGTGACCTCTAGTTCACCACTGAGAAAGATTGAACAGCTACTTAGCTCGGCTGGATCCTGTAGCCAAGGACCTGCCCCGGTAGCGCAGTGGTTAAAACGCCCAAGTAATGAACGCAAGTCGTGGGTTAGTCCCAGTCGGGGCAGTTGTCTTTTTTTTCTTTCTCAGACTTGTGTATTCTCACAAGGCCAGTCTTTAATGCAGACTGCTTGTTTCGTTAGGTTTTATTCGTAAACTGGTTAATGTAGTCACTTTCCTCTTGCGACATCCAAGGTAGCCAAACTGCGATTTGATGCCGGGTAAGTTGATTTGTAACCTTGTGGTGGGAAGAATCTTAGGATGAACTATCCGTAGCTAAGGGTTACATTCTAAGGTGGAATTTTTTTTGGGTGGGGAGAGGGGGGTTGGGGGCAGGATTGTAAAAAACTTAACTGAACTTTCTTCGCTTTTATCACGTTTTACTGTTAGCAGATTTTTTTTTTATGCATTCAGCTGTTTCAACTTTGTGAGTACCCAAGTACCATTTGGGATTAGATTTACAGTATAGCTACTTTGCGTGGCAGTTTACTAACGTGATTATTCAACATTATTTCTACGGTCATCCCAAATCTCTTGTAACTAATTGGCATCCCCCTCCAAACTTCAGTATTTGGGTTGTTGAAAAACTGATCTCCAACACTTTCAATTAGTAACTCCCCCCCCCCCCCCAAAAAAAAAAAAAATTTTAATAAACCCGTTTACTCCCCATTTTTTTTACGGGTTTTTTTTTTTTTTTTTTTTTTGTGCAACGGGGGTTTGGGTTGGGGAAAATTTTTCCCCCGGGGGTCGGGGGGGGGGGGAGCTTAATTTGTTAGGCGATTTCGGGGCCACAAATAAAATTAAGTTCAGAAGACTTAGGCCAATTTGATTGGGCGACACGTGGTGCAAAAATTAAATTTGACATTCTTTTTCCATTTTATAAGTGATTCGGGAGCGATGCCGCCGGTTGTCAGGTCGTTGTCAAGTGGTTTTAATAGTTGGCACGTGGATATCGGTTAAGTCGCTCACTCCGCCAATAAAGCCAAGTTTAAACTTCAGGAGAAGTGGCGGGAAGTAGTAGACCCGCTGCCCGACTGTTGGTCGGGGTGCTAAAATTCCGGGGCCTTAGGCCCTGGCCGGCGAGACTTCAAGTGGCTAATCAGCCTCCGAGAAGAGATCGGCATGTGGAACAAGTGGGTCAGATTGTTTCTGGACATCTTTTGGCTTAAATATTGTGTTGATTTTGCAACCTGGATCTACGAAGAAAAAAAAAACGACGTAAAGACTACAGCCGGAAAGAGAGCAGAACTGACCTTTTTTTTTTCTCAAGTAGCCTTAGTTGCCTGAAGGCTGTTGGCCAGTTGTTTTGGAACTTTTTTTTTGACTTTCCACTTTCACTGCTGCTGGAAAAAATAAAACTACTTCGGAATTTCACGAGTGCAAGTGATCTTACAAGCCAGTCGACTGTGGGTGGGGCAATAAAGTGTTCATGTGGTATTAGAAAAAAAACCTTTTAATTCCCAATGAAATAATTAATCTTGGTAATGCTGGCATTGTGTTGAGTAACCTGTTGGTTCGATTTAATAGGTCTTTTTCTCACTAGGATTTTAAACCACTTTCTAAATTGCGTAGGTAGCGAAATTTGATTGTCCTTTCCTGAAGGAATATTTTTATTGATGGATGCTTTATTTTTGGTTCGTTGGGAATAAATAAGATTAGTTTTTCTTCGGAAATTTTTTCCCTTTGCTTTAGAAAACCTAAGCCAGGTCTTTTCTACGTGGTTTATGTTCTTTTCGATTTATTGAGATTATTAACAAATTGCTATCACTAACACTGGTTTGCAGGAAGGTTTTAAACATCCTGTTGTGGCCTGGCCCGTGTTTTGTCTGCTCAACTGTAACGCAAAATGTTTAGGCCTTTGGGCGTCCAAACAGTTACAGCAGCTAATAGAGGCGGGGGGGGGGGGGGGGGGATTCCCCGTTGATCATGATCTTGCTGAGTGGACTGTGCGTGGAAGTTATGCATAATATAATTTCTTTAACTACTAATTACAAATTGAGATTTAAAGTTAGCTTGCGTAAAAGTAATTCCATGTGGTCGTCCCCCCCCCCTCCCTCCTGCTTGTGCATTTAGTTCTGTGCTGGTAGTTGATATTGACTGGTTATAATTTATAATGTAAATAAATTTCTTACTTAGCTTGATTATGGTTTGATTTTTATCAAGCTCAAAACCAGACTGGTTTCAGCAACTAACTTGAATTTTAGTGGTTTTATTTATTTTTTGGAAGGTTTTATTCCTACATTAATCCCGATTTGGGGACTTAGGGTACCAACCTGATTGGCTTAGGGTGGAAATTAATTTTTTGTATATCATGTTTGGGCTTCGCTGTGCTGCTTTGCGAGAAATCTCCTCAGAAGGGGTACCACTAACACTCTTAATGCTATTCTGGCTTGCCCACGCGAAAGTAGTCTGGATTCGGATAAGTTTGACTTTAGAAGTCTTTGCTCTAAGGTGATTATGTATTAGGTTTTAACTTTTCAATTTCATTTCCGTTCTGAGCATTACTTTTTTGGGTGGGGGGGGGGGGGTGAATGAGTGTTTTGGGCCTTTTTTATGCATCGAATAACAAATGTACCAGTACACTTTACTTAAAAACCAGTCCAGTTTCACAGAAGCGATACTATATTACTGTTGACAGTATACGGTTATGTAAAGCTGCCTATACCATTATTAGCAGAAAGAATAACCGAAATGTCGTAAAGTTGGTCATCATAGTTAGGTCACTTGTCTACGTTCAAGACTAAGACCTATTTCTTTTTCAATGCAACTTAAAACAAAAACCTAATAAACGAGTGGTGCGAGAACTACGAACAAGTCTTATCACACTAGCTGGTTTAACTAGCAAATCGTTACTGCATCTCAGTGGTGGAAGTTCGAATTGAAATAAATCCTACTCATTCGGAATTTCGCTTTAAATTGTGTTGGCACGGATAAGCTTTCGCAGATAAATCTGAAGTAGGCGATTGTGCGTTCAATTGCCAAATCTGTATGCATTGTTTTACGTATGGTCTGTTCTTTTTCTGGTAAATGTGCAGAAAACGTGAAACTAAAGCACTAAACTGCTGAAAAGTGGGCCACTTAGCAGATGAATGTCAGGTCAGTTTTGTTGTCTGCCAGAAACCAGTGGTCACAGAAGCCCGACTTACGGCAGCGTTTGTTCTTGATGGAGCCAGTACTTGGTTTCTCTGTTCGGAGATACTGCTCAAGGCTGTTTAGTCATACCATTCGCATGTGAACTAACACTAAATAATAATTAGCTAATTGAGTAGCGTGGCATTGTATATTCCCCTGCCATCATCCTACATACCGACTTTTAATATGCATTTAGAGCTATTGACGTATCTGACGTCAAGTTGGCTTTGCTACAGATCAGAAAGTGTCAAGCAACAGACACAAGTGGTCAATAGCGATTTTTCGTCATGCACCAAGCATCTGCTGTCTTGTCCCAGGTGGGAGTGAGGGCCAGCCCAGGACTGCAAGTTTCCAATTTCCATGTACGGTATTAAAATTCTTGGCCTCAAAGAAGCGGCTGTGTTTACCCCTTATTGTAGACTTAAATATGAGGGATGCAAGTCTGTCCTGTAGAAGATTAAAGTGGCACTATCACCACTTGAAAACCATTCGCAAATACCCTGGTGCCATTCAGCGACAGTGATATTAACAATTGCTCCTAGTTGCACGAGGACTTCCTAAATTTTCACTCAATTAAGAAGGCTCGTGGCTTGTTTCATAAAAAATGATTGTACATTCCTTCGCTTGATGCAAATTGTAGATAGTGCTAGATGTTGCCAGATTCTGCCTACTTTGTCTGATGACTGCCACTTCAAGCAGGGGAGCAACACAAAAATTGCAAGTCTTGATACAGCGCACGTCCCTGATGTACGTCGACCGGTAAAAACAATTAGTTGGTATGAGGCTAATTCAGTAGTAGGAAATGTGCCTGGCGTGATACAAAATCCATAGGAACTCGGTAAATAAGATTCTGTCTTTTGACGTCCATTGCTCGTCATACCTATTGGCTTGGTAGTTTGACTGGTAGAACTATGTTTAACACCTTCACCAGAGTCAAAGTTCCAGGGGAACCAGAGTGAAGCGAACAGCAGTTACAGGCTTGATCTGCTCCAAGAAGATGCGAGATTGAACTCTGACTGATCTTGTGGCAAGATCTTGTGATTTTAAATTTACTTGTACCATATCTAATTTGTAAGCATACAACTGCAATATAAGTAAAAATAAATTGGAGGATCAGGTGCATGAGGGTCCTTTCCTGACTGTAACGTTATGCGCCATGACTTGTGTGAAGGAAAATTCCCCAATGCGGGGTAAAAGCGAATGCGGTGATACCATGCAACGTGAAACATTTTCAGTAAGTTTGAGGGCCAAACTAAGCCAAAATGTGATGGGAAAAGGCTCACTGGACAATAAAGGAGATCGATTATGCTAGAATGAGGTAGGTGGGGGGGGGGGGGGCGCTTAGATTTTCCTTTAGCCAAATTGGCCATATGCTGTATGCATGGCTTTCGTAATTGTTTTTGCGTTTAAAAAAAAAATAAAGGTGCGGTTGCTGCAGCAATAAATGTTAGGTACCGCTATTTCTAACGTTTAATGGCCGTTGTAGTGCGACAGTGAACTTGTAGGGGAATGAACTTTTTTGTTTGAACATCCTTTTATAATTCGATTGGTTTTTTTCCTGCTTCCTTCCGCGTGGACAACGTGTCGACAACGTGTCGGCACTATAATCGATTTTAACTTTATGACCAAGGATTCTTTTATTCAACAAAACTGGCGTTCTATTTAAGTCGGGCGCTGTCGTTGATAGGTGTCTTCCTATTTTTTTTCCGGACGTGAGAGAATTGCTCGTGCTGTCCGATTCAGTTCGTTCATAGGAAGTGTATTTGTTTTGTTCGCAGACCGGAACCTGAAAATTGGAAACGAGATGGAAGCAAAGAAATGGGTTGAATTATTTGCTTTGTATAAATTTTTATAAATTATTTTAAAAAGTTAAATGCTTTTGACTTGAGGGAAAGTGCTTTCTGGCATCAGGGTTAAAATAAGGACAACGATTTAACATTTTCGTACGTAGAAATAAGTTTAAAATTTAAGTGGTCCATTTTTTCTTGGTCAGTGCAACTTGTTTATAAAATGAAAACCGTGCCCATTGGTGGATTTAGGCAGTGGCTGGGTGGTGGTGGGGGGGGGGAGGAAGCAAACCCTAGAAGTTAAATTTCCTAAAAGTTCTGTCGACCTTAAAGTGGGATTGTCACCAAATGACAAGCTGCAGCATCTATAGCTAGTTCTGTTTAGTTGTTACTTGTAACGGCGAAGGAACACAATTTCTGTTTACACAACAAACAAGCCACGTGCCTCCTTAATAGTGTGAAGTTGGTGCGCCCAATGTGCACCAGGAAGCAAGCCTTAACGCACATTTTAAGCCCAACCACAAGTCCGTGAGACCTCTGTGAGCCGAGCTATTCGAATAAGCCTGCCTAACTACATCGCGCGCGTTTTTAAATCTTACTTTTCTATACGGTTAATGAGATATCTGTAACCTTGATTGCTTGCTCCGTGGTGCACATGAACGCACCAACTTGACCTTCAATAATTGAGGCATGTGGTTAGTGTGTAAAGAAAAAAATCTTTGTGCATTCCTTCGTTTGTTGAAATCAAGTGTTACATAGGACTAAATGATAGATGGTGCTAGATGCTGCAGCGTTAAATTCGGTTGCACTTTTAAGCCCGCCCGCGCGCTGAGCGACGTGGCCGCGTGGCCAGGTTGCTGCAGCCAATGACAATTAGTGCGTGGTTTTACATAAACGGTAAGCATTTTTATTGGCTGCAGGGACCTGCCGCGCAGCCAAGTCGCTCAGTGCGCGGATGGCCTAAACGTGCTTGTATTTTTGAAGAATGTCGGTCAATTCCTTGAAATTGCTAACTAAATCCTAGAAGTGGTTTTATTTATTTTTTTTGATAATTTGAAATAATGCCACAGCCTGTAGACAACTTGCAGTTTGTTGTAAATAATTTGGGAGTTAGTCAAAATTTTCTTTTGAATTTTGTTGCGTGCACTTTAATTTTATTCCATGCACTTTGTATTACACACAGCCATTTAAAACAAATCTAGACAGAAAGCTGTGAAGCAAAAGCTGATAGGAAAAAGTAACAAAACCTCAACGAATATTTCCTGGCGATCTTACCTTGCTTAATGAATTTCCGAGCCAAGGCAATTGATGTAACCTACCTTTAGAACAAAAACGGGAAAAAAGCGCAAAACCATTTTTTACCTTCAGTGTTTTTCCACGCAGGTTTTCAACATGGAACAATTTAGTATTGGAGATGTTGGCTCTTTTCGATTGCAGCTGAACAGTTCGTTGGGTAATAAAGGTCTGGAAAAACTGCATTGGCCTGGGGACAGTCCTTGAAAAATTAAATTGATTTTGGAGAAAGTTCTAAAACTCTATTTTTGGTGTATGATCTCGTGCGAACCTTGTAATTTAAGTCATTCAATGTTCTATTACCCAGTAATCTATGCTGTTCCCGGTACCCCGTTCCCGGTACCCCATCCCTGGTCTCCACCATACCTAGAGTTAAAGGCACACCTAAGAAGGGGTCTTCGACCCGTCCTCATTCTGCATCTCCGGTTCCCTTTTCACAACCAGACCTAACTTTTAAGGTTTTGGAACTCACTGCGGAACCTGAGCTACTCGATTCTCAATTACCACCAGGGAACCCGTTCCTTTCTAAACCTTTGGTTCCCCTGCTCGTGACTTACGTTCCTTAGTGAAGAACTTGCTCGAGCAAAGGAATCCTGTGTCAGACTTAAGCTTCAGATTAAAGCACGCAAAGTGGCTACTAAAGCATCATCCTCCGTTCCCTTGACACCACTGGACTTGTCTTCACGTTCCTCTCAGTGCTTGGTTGATTCCGCCACACCCTGGCAGTCTGCTTTCGAGCTCACAAGTTCAGCCTCATGGATTCTTCTCTTCACACCTTTAAGCAGTAGGACTCCTCCAGCCTCCGATTACACAACTCTACAAACGAAATAGACGCCATTCCTGGATCCAGTGGTCTCTCGTACATCCCAATGAAGCCAGGTTGCACTAAGGTGACTAAAACGACCTCTTGCTCCTCAAAAACCAGTCTCTTCTTGACCCACGGACATTAGTTCCCTTGGTTGCGCCACCGATTCCCGATCCACTCGACAACAGTTCACGGTTGCCTTCAAATTGCGCTAGTCGCTACAACACCACCTGCTGCACCCTTTCCTCCAGCCTCAACCTTACATAAAGCTCTTACTCGTAGAGTTCGCTTGTTGGCAAGACATTAAAACAACCTGGCTTTTAATATAAACTTTGTGCTTTCTTTCACAGAAAGATTGGCATTTACATTAGCCACTCTTCGTGCTTTGGTTGCCTCCTTTCCTGCACTCCTACCAACGACAGCAAATGCCAATGACTTGTATCACTACGCTCATATTTGACTTTATCACCCAGTTTTATGAAGGATCAATTACCACCATACACTTATGCAACGGTTCCCTTCAACACAGACTCCTGGTTCCCTCGTGCTACAGAACGTGCAAACCTCACCCTGCTAGTTCTGCATACATCACTCAAGTACCGTTCCTTAAGTTTCGTCGATTCTCCTTCCCAACAAGGTAAACAGGTCTTACGATTTATTATTTGTTCTACCTTGGCCCCCGCAGGTTGTAGGACTCCTTACTGCGAAAACTTATGTCTCCTGTATCCACTTTAAAGAATGATTCCCATACAGTTCGCACCCTTAGCCTCCCACGTATACGATACATTCGATTCAGTACCTCTTGTTCTGTTCTGGGTATGGCTTTGGCCGTAAGGTTGTCTTCGCCGGGACTTGTTCATTGGGGGCACTGGATCATAAGGCGGGATGCTCCAACCTAGCCCTCCTAGGTGACGAAGTCTGCTATAAAAAAGGTAATATATATTTTCATTGGCTATAAAAAAAACTAAAATACCAGGGCCTGCACCTGGTTGATTTTTAGTTTTTATTGCCTAACTGAAAATATACATTACCTATAATCCCGCCTGGCCTCCCCTCCATGAACTAGGTTCTGGGTTCGCGAGAAATGCTGTGGTTCGGCTTGCGCAGTCTGCGTATATCGACTGACTCAAGCCCGCGCATGCGCAGAACTATTACGAGCCCAGCAGGGAAGCCAACCTTCAAACTTCTAGGGAAAATAAGCTCAAAAGGGGAAACTGCTGTAAAAAAAGTAATATACATTTTCAGTTAGGCAATAAAAACTAATCAACCAGGTGCAGGTCTTGGTATTTAGTCTTTTCGTTTTGCTGGAGAGGCTTCAATCGTCCGTGTATGATAAGGAAACATTCACTTGGTTTGTGGGATTGTTCTGATAAATTGAGTGTGTGAAGTGGTATAGGAAGATCCAAGTGAACACCCAAGAAATTATTTCTTGCCTTATTCAATACTATATGCTTTCATTTATTCTGATTGTTGCAGTATTTAATCTGAAAGGACTCGGGAAATGCGCTCGTGCTTATGTCAAGCGTGGCCTGGAAAATTCCTAGTATTCCTAGCAAAATGTTCCCTGTTCTTCCTGCATAGCCTTAGCAGTTGAAAAGGACGTTAATTCGATAATTACTTTTATTTTGAAGTACCTGTAACCAAGATGCACTGATCATGCTATCTGGATTTTGTTTGCATGGTATTTGCATTGGTTTTCTTTGCCTGCCTCTGCATCCTGTTATTGTGGTTATAACCACACAGCACAAAGATCGTTGACACATTTGTTACAAAGTTTGATCCTCTTGTGGACCCTTCTGTGGATCGGTTCAATATCTAACTATCCCTTAAGAACTTAATTTCTGGAATTCTGATAAAATTCTTGCTATTTCGCACGACCTTATCACTGCATGAAAGTTATCCAAAAAAAAATGAGCTGCCTAAATACGCAAATTTCCTATTGAAAATTAAAATTAAAATTGCAGTCAAGACAAAATTCCCTGATGCTAGGATTAATGTTTATCTACTCTCCGTAATATAAATGGTTAAATACCCTGATATAATTTCCTGGTTTATTGTCTTGTTACAATGTTTGTTTTAATTTGAATCTGTCCAAATTTATTGTTAAAGCATGTTGTTTAAATGTAGGGTTAAAAAATAACTTACAAAATAGTACATAAATTTACAGAATTCGTCGACTGTCTTAACACCTGCCTTAGCATTTGTCGACTTTAGTATTGATATCTCCCAACTTGCTAATGTTTTTGGTTTTACTTGCACTGCACAAAATTGGAGTACTTCTAAAGTGTAAAAATCACCAAGAAATAATGCAAAAACTTTTTACTTATGGGTTGGGAGAAAACTGTTAACCAGACGTTTTGTGTACTTAAGTTTATTTGTATGCCAAGTTTAACTAGTCAGAGGTCGTGACTGTCCATCTGTAGCCTGTCGGATCCGTAAGTTGAAGTAAATTACAAATAACTGGGTTCGTATTTTTAAGTGGCAAGTAATACTAAAATGCAATTGTTATTTTATTGTAGGCAATGTATCAAAGGTAGTTTGTATTTGTGGCGTCTTTATTAAATGCATATTGTAAATGTCTTCGTTTTTGTTTTGACGATTGGTTTCAAAGTTGTTTACACGAGGTGAGTGCTTCAGACTTTTGACATTAAAGTATGATGAGAATAGCTTGGGACATGTTGCCAGACCTCTATGGGAAATGGCCAACTGGCACATCTATCTTAAAACATTGTTCGTTGTGGGAGTCTATTTACAATTTCGAGGGCAAATACTTCAACTGAACCTAAGCCACAAGTGTGGGATGTTGGCAGCCAGGAAATTCTCAATGACTTAACGGGTTTTTCTGAATTTATGTACTGTGTGTAAAACAAAGTAAGGCTGCAGTCTGTTAGGTGAAGTGGTGTAGTCGGACTCTTGAAGGGTAATGACTGAACATGAAATTTGTTTAAATACCGCATATGCAACCTAATATTTATAACTTTACCAAATATTACCAGATATCCTAACCATCAGATTATGGGTTAAAATGTGACCATACTGAATTAGGGTAGATACAGTAGGTGATGAATTTCTTGATTAAGGCACTGTTCGTAGCATTACGAGTGTTACAGAAAATCGGTCAAAACGGTTGGGGGGGGGGGGGCCGCTCCAAAATTAAAGGTAAAGGTATCCAACACACACCTTTTAATTTCAACTTGTACCTTCCTCACAAAATGTAAAATTGTGTATTGGGCCTTTAAAAAAAAAGGCAGTCTTGTATAATCGTTCTTTTTAAGAATGCTGAGATAGTTTGCCAAACCAGAAGAAGAATGCTTCAGTCATCAAAATTATGTAAATTAGTAGGCCATCAAAACAATTTTGCTGACTAGCAACTAATCTTAACACTATTTGGCCGAATACAAAAAGTATCGAAATTTTTGTTTAATTACTACCATTGGTTTTGAATTGTTTTATGGATTTTAAGTGATATAAATTCAAAATTTAAATTAACCTTTTTTTTATGCCTCGGCGTTTTCAATGTTCTAGTACGGATACACCCTAAATTCTTGCTAAGAAACACCATAACCTCCCAGGAATACGTCGATTGCACCTAATGAAACTTTTCCAAAAACGGGAGTGATTTTACTTAGCTTTCCAGTCCTCCCACTAATTCGTAAATAAACTAAAATTAATCGCTCAATATTTGCACTGTAGCAGAACGTCCAGTAATAGCAATCGCACAATTACATTTACGAAACTCCTACACTCCTGCATTCCTCATTAATCATAACCCTACTACTGGTAGTAAAAATTACTAATTTTTGTGGTTAAAACTTATGAGCCCATCACCCTTGAATTAAATCACTGTTTATCAAATTCTATTTAGACTTCGAGTAGTGTGCATAATAAGTATTTTATGGTCTACATTTCCGTCTTAACATATTAAAACTCCACGTTTCAGATGAATGTTTAGTAAAATACAAACAAAAGACCATTTCTTGTGGATCCAAAATTTCGTAAATGTCTTTAAAACTGCCATCATGTACTGTTCTATGGCTTAGTGCATTTTGGGCTACACGAAATAAAAGTTGAAATTATTAGTCCTTATGTCCAAAAAATTATGCAAAAAATAGGCAGCACAATTTTATTTTTGGTCTAGAAGTTTTCCTTATTTTCTCTTTTCCTAAAACTTGGGAATTTGTTGTTGACCGTTCTGTATTTCTTGTTGGGTTTGTTTTATATTATGTCTGAGTGGAATGTTTTGAACCGTTCCAAAAACACAGAAATGGTAAATGAATCATTAGTTCATTAGTGTTCAACAAGTAAGGTTTCCTGTAGGATACTGTTTTACAGGCTGTGTGATGTGCATGCACGTTTTTACTTGCAATTTATATTTGCTATGGCGAAATAGTTTAAAACTAATTTTTTTTGGTAAAATTATCTAATACAACGTTTATTTCTTTTGAAACATGAATCTACACTATGGTATTCAAGTAGCCCCTTCAGCTTGGTCCATTGAGCAATTAAAAAATTGCAGTGCTGTTAAAAAGAAATCGTGTATTATAACTAAATGTTTAGCTAGGTTACGTGATAACTTGGCCATCTAGCCACTAAAGTCTTAAATTTCGTATCGGTTTGCAGCTTCACATTTTCTGTCTATGGTTTAGTTTCCTGGATCTAGGTTTGACGATAGAAAATGAAATTGATGGCGTGTTATTTCATGTGATGTAATACTTCAAAAAAGCGGAAGGGAGGGAGGGGGGGATTTAATTTGTTGTTCGTCCACGATTTGTTGAAAGGCACATGACCGATGGCGGGGTCTTTGCCAACCTGAAGGGAAACCAATTATTGTTAACAGAAAACTGCCTCTTGGTGGCATTTACTTCATTGCACTGCTGAATAAAATGATTGTTCTAAACTGAACATATATGTGACTGGTGTATTCCCAAATGAGGATGGGGATAATTACGAACTCTAAAAGGTCTGCAGCTCGGAGAAATGAGAAGCTTGAAATATCTGTCCAAAATTGTCGTCACTGGCTTCACTGTGGGTGCTTTTCTGGTTGATTCAAAATGGGTGTAACTTGCTGGGCTCGTAGACAAATGTTGAATGAGCTCTCCAGCTGACCCTCCCTGTAGAACTTCAAAAAAGTTACCGCATGTTTTGTGTTTTAAAATAGTTTGAACTGCCGGATTTTCTGAACCAATAAAAACTCAACGATTGTTGCAACGATTATTATTCTGGAAACAAACGGGTTCAAATTTAATGCACGTTTTCGAAACTAACTCTGTTGGGATTTTTTGCCGCACCACTCTGTGGTTATTTAACTCTTAACTCCTTCAACATTTTAACTTTATATTAACGAAACTGGAAATATGTTGCTGGTACAATTGGATGTTTTGTAATTATGGGATATCTTGTAGATGTACATATTTTGCAAACCTTGAATTCTAATTGTATTTTTTAATTCGACGTGTCACACATGCGGTTGTGGCCAAAAAACTGGAGGCGATTTATGTCAGCGACATCTCAAGTCACACATTCGTTCAATTCTGATCTGGCGAAATTGAAGTATGTGGGTGGGTCACTTGCAGTGCGCAAGTACAAAAGGTATGCTCTACAGAATATACATAAGACGTTTGAAGTATAACCTCTAACGAGATCTTTAAGCGAAAAACCGTCGTCCGATAGTATACGATCTGTGGAAGACATAGTGAACAAAGCGAATGATGTCCTATTTTTACAGTGGCGGACTGGCCAGGGAGGGAAGGGTGGAATATTCCTCTTGGCCTCTAATTCTCCGCGATTTTCTTTTTATTCCGTAACAGGAAGACTTGCGCTAGTTTTATTGGTTCGATATTAGTTATACCAACAGATTTAAAACTACAAATAAAGATATTTATAAAATGCTAATAAAACAAGTACTTTGTATTGAGTAACCTAACAAAAATTGGCCACATGAAATTGCAGTATTATATTCAATGTGGAAATTGTCACAATTTTCGTGTGAATATTTTTAGTCGATATCCGTGAGTCGTAGTAGATTTAAGTTATAATTGCGAGCGAGCGAGAAACTGCTAGTCCACTATCGAGGGGGTAAAGGGAAACAGTTTTTCCCTCCAGCCCCGAGATTAGCCGTTAAAGCTCAAGAGCAATTATAACCTTTAAGTCGACTATGACTCACGGATATGTATTTTAATGCTAAGGTGTGACGTCGAGCCAACATATCTAGTTATTTGAGATTTAAAAAATATTTGAAAATTTTATTTGTGAATTATGACGTAAATTCCTGAACTCAAACTTCCGGTATTAAACTTCCTGTCTGCGAAAGCCTATATCCAGTCCCAGTCACCGACGTTTGTGTTTAAGGTAAAACCGTATTTTTTCTACTTTATTAGTTTAAATAAGATACAGCGTATAAAATGCGCTATTCGCTTGAGTCTCGTAGGTTTGTAGGTGTGTTTAGGAAGTGTCAGTAGCCTAGTTTTCGTACCGTCGGAACGAAAGGTTGCCGGATGGGACCATTTCTCCATGGGTGGGGGCTTAGCATATTAGCCTACTGGAGGTTTTTTCGTGTTAGTCCGATAAATGTCGCAGGTTGCAAATGTGCCTATTTATGTTGGTTGCAATGGGGTTTGCTGGTTGAATTTGTTGTGTACGGTAGTTTTGCAAAGTCGGTCATTATGTCACACGTTGCCCCGGCTGGAGCGGGGGTTGTGTAGAGTGCGGAAAAAGTGTTAGGTTATCAAAAAAGTGTGGGTTTATCAAAATTAACACACGGTGACGTGTGTGGGTTTTCAGATTAACCGTATATAACGGCTACACTTTTAGCATTGGGATGTGTTGGCGTGATGTCACCACCGTGCATTAAGTAATAGATATCCATGAAGTAGACCGGGTTATCCCGAAATAATTGATCGTCTGCGAGAAATGGAACAGTCCAAAGATCGAGGGGTTGCGAAATCGCGCGAGTTCGATTTTGCTACCCCTCGATCTTTGGACTGTTCCGTTTCGAGCAGACTACCAATTATTTCGGGAAAACCCGGTCTAATTCACGGATATGTTTTAACGCTAAGGTGTGACGTCGAGCCAACATATCTAGTTATTTGAGATTTAAAAAAAATTTATTTGAAAATTTTATTTGAATTATGACGTAAATTCCTGAACTCAAACGTCCGGTTTAATTAAACTTCCTGTCTGCGAAAGTCTCACGTACGCGAGGACGTCCCTATATCCAGTTCCAGTCACCGACATGTGTTTAAGGTAAAACCGTATTTTGGCTACTTTATTAGTTTAAATAAGCGAATAGTGCATTTTATACGCTATATCTTGAGTCTCGTAGGTTTTTAGGTGTGTTTAGGTGTCAGTAGGCTAGTTTTCGTACCGTCGCCTCGGAACGAAAGGTTGTTGGGGGGGGGGGTTCGGCTTAAACTATTCATTCATGGTTGGGGGTGGGGAGGGGGCTAGCATCGTACGCGAGGTTTTTGTGTTAGTGCGGAAAATGTCGCCAGGTTATAAATGTGCTGTTAGCTTGAGTATCGTATGTTTTTAGGTGTTTACAAGTGTCAGTAGCCTAGTTTTATTACTGTCGGAGCAAAAGGTTGGCGGATTGGGCCATTCTTCCATGGGTGGGGTCCTAGCGTAGTAGCCTACACGAGGTTTTTTAGTGTTAGTACGATAAATGTCGCAGGTTGCAAATGTGCTTATTTACGTTAGTTGAATTTGTGTTGTGTACGGTAGTTTTGCAAAGTATGTCACATGGTAGAGCAGTGGTTGTGTGGAGCGTGGAAAAAGTTAGATTATCAAAAAAAGTGTGGGTTAACCGTAGATTAACCGTATATAACGGCTACACTTTTAGCATTGGGATGTGTTGGCGTGACGTCACCACCATGTATTAACTCTTGTTAATACACTTAAAAAGTGTAAATAAATTAGGTCAACCTACTACCCCCCCCCCCAAAAAAAAATTACCTGCTGAATTTACTGAAATATGGTGTTCGAAGCTTTGTTTTTTTTGTAAGAAAACCAATATCAGCATCCGATGAAAACTTGTCTAGTCAGTGACTGCATCGTCGCACACAAGATTGTGGCTCATATGCTGTGTCGTAGTAGCAAAAGTTACAAGACAATTTATTTTTTAATGGGCTATACAGTAGATATTCTTCAGTACACCACGCATTCAGATTATATAGTAGTGTCCTGTTGGTATATCTGCCGTACATGTACAACTGCATACATCAATTACACTTTCTTTATTCTGCCATACAACAGATCTAATTACTAATGCAGTGTGGTGCACTCTTGTTTTTTACAGAACTTAAGGTTACAGAATGGAACAGAAACATTCAAAGCCTGGGGCGAAGCGCCCATCCCTATTTATATGCAGTATTATCTTTTCAATGTCACTAATCATCAAGATGTATTAAAGAAAAAAGCGAAACCAGAACTTCAACAATTGGGTCCATACACATACCGGTAAGTTCGACAACTTTTTCTTAAGCCTCAATGTATGTATGTGATGAGCAGCAGATGTAAGATTTTTTCAGCGTTCTTGTTAAACTCTAGTACACCATGGCCCATACAACTTAAAATTCCCTCCATTTAAATTTTTCATTCATGTTGACTTCAGAATTTTTGAGTCCAACTTCAAATCAACCCAATAGAACACTTGGAAAATCGGCTTTTGTTACGAAAGGCTGGATGGTTCTATAGAACCTAACTGGTAGAGCTGCACACTTATATCCCGTTCGAAGCGCGTGTTTAACCTGCATATATGTGGGAAATGTGCTCCAAACTGGGTAGACACATCAGAGGTAAAGTGGATCGTATCGTAGTGAAACTAGTTCCACAATGCTAGGTGGTTCGAACACAATTTGCTTCACTTCACTTGAGTGTGCACTCCGCACACAAATGTGGGTCGAATTCAGAGTTAGCACATTTCATCACCAAGTGGCAATCTTGTCGTTTACTGCTTACTCAAATGCACCTTGCTTAAACAAAAAAACCACGCACTAATTTTCAAGGGGTGTTTATACGACTGCCAGCACCTATTACTTAAAAATTTAAAAGTTAAACGATATATGGGCTGGTGGTGGACGGTGTGAGTGTTAGTCCAAGCACAAATCTGTTAAGCGACAGTGAGGTATTAATGAGTGGCTGAGAAACTAACAATTAACCTCTTTTTGCTGTGCTTTCTCTTGCGCCCCGAACAGGGTCTAGCAAACTATTCCGGATTTGACCCTCATTTCTCTCAATTCGGAATTCAATTCCTAATTAAAAGCCTACGCTTTGAACGGGTTATTAACTACGTATTTCATTGACCAGTGTAAATTATTCTTAGGTTAAGCTTTTTCAAAAGTTCAAAGATTTTTTCGGGTTAATTTTTGGGTGATGGAACTGTTCTTTGTTTTTCTGTGTGATTGGACCTTATGCTAATCATTTTGCAGTTTTCAGGCTAGTTTGCAATAGTTGGTGGGTATCTTTACATTTTGTTAAGAGTTTAGGCATTTGGACTTCTTGTCTTGTACAGTGACTTGAAAAACATAGAATTAAAATTCGTTAATATGTATATTGATCCAAGTCGAAACTTGGAACAGGGTGGTCCATAAAATATCCAATGCAGAAACGTGAGGGCCCTCCAAAAGTGACTTAATATAATATTTAAGGACAGTTGTGACTTTTGTGGAACACCCCATACACACGAAATGTCTGGAAGTAGATTTTCTATAATAAGTTGGGGTGCTGGCCTCCAAAAACCTTTTTATAATAGGAAAAGAACTCGCGACACTGATTTTGTGAAGTTTTATTATGAAGTGGATAAATTGGCAGGACTATATTATCCTAGATTTGGCCACTTGCATGTCACTGGGCTCGTAGCCGAAATGGGTGTTCTTTCACTCAGGAAATGAGATGAAAATAATGCAATAAATCAATAGATGGCTAATGTAATAACCTTATTTGGTTCAATTAACTAATTAGGTGGGATATGCACTCCTATTGCTGTCCATTAAGCTGAACAATGAAGTAATTCTATTTTAAGAGGTTGGTTAAAAAGCTGCATGCATAATGGGTCTTGTGAGTTGGTCATTGTTATGAGCTAAAACAATCTCAGGACCCATTTATTGCATAGTGAACAGTAAGCACATCTTCCAATCTATGTGCAATTATTTGCAGTAATCCCAAATTGTGTATACTAGTAAAGGTTGGTGACCATGCTATTTGACTAACTAGGCTTCATTAAAACACGTGAAGGTAATACTTGCCGGTTGTACTTTTCGTTGATGAGTGGCAACTGACATTTAAAACGGAATATAACCGATGTTTCACGATTTAACACCTATGCTTATTCTTGAAAGTAAATACTAACTGTATGTTGCGAACAGTAACCACTTGTGCTTTGTCTGAAACCTGATAGCCAGTTGTATTTCATCCTAAAGCGATCGAGCCTATTCCCTAGGGTCGTAGCTCGTTTCGTTAGGCTGCTATTGAGTCTATTTAACATGGGTTTTCTTATAAAGGCCTACACCCAAAGTCTGTTGGGGTTTCAACAGTTTTTCTGACGGCAAAGATGTTCTCGTCACGGAAATGAGCGTTAAGTGTTAAATCTTGAAAGCTTTAAGAGCTTTCAAAGTAACAATCGTAAATTCGTCTTTCTACTTGCCGTGAAAAAAAAATCATTACCCAATTTACTAGCATTCTCCTTCTCTAATGCTGTTTCTTCTAGAGATAAAACTAATTCTTCTGGTCCGCTAGCTACTGCGTAGCTCCACTGCGCAGCCTCCATCGTATATAAGTCGAGGCGGAGCGGCAGAGCCTCCTTTTCTTATCTAGCCGCCACGCTGTTCACTTCCGGATTGCTGTTCTTACCTCCGTCTCAACACTAGCCATTCGCATCCGATTCGATGCCACGAGCAAAGGGGATGCCGAGGGCATCTCCCCCTTCCTCGCTCATTCGTTTCACCTGTTCCTCCATCCTTCGAGAACACTAAGGTGCTCGAAATTTCTACTGGACAGGATATGTTGGAGCATCCGCCTCCCAACCCGCTGCTATACCGCCGCCACATCTCCCATCCCATGTGGTCAGCCGCTACCGGCTTCGGACCTCCGGTCCTTATCCTCTGAACTTGCTCATACTAAATTGTAATCACGTTTAAAACTACAAATCAAGACACGGAAAACGGCGGCCAAGCTCGCCATGTCCGTATCGGCCCTGCTGTTGGCTTTTTCCCGGTCCTCTAATACCTCCAAGCGGACCAATGAGCCGCTCACCCCTTCGCAAATTCACTCTAATGGATTCGTCCTTGCGTACCTTCAAACGTAAAAAACCAGACTATACTTCCGCTTGGTTGGCTTCTATCCCCAAGCGTCATTGTTCCCCAGCATCCGCTGGTCCGTTATCCGCCGATCCGCTGCCTCGTCCGCCGCCGCCACCACCTCCACCTCCGTCCTCGCCGCCTCCTGATGCGCAGGACCCATACTATTCTCCTGATCCTTCAGACTTTCACTTACCTGAGCCTCCGTTTCTTAACGACTCTGATCCCTCTGAGATCCCGCTTCCGGACTTAATGAGGACAGTGGAAGACATTATCCGAGACTGCTTCTTGTACAAGCCCTTCGCATCTGCACCGGATACTGTCAAAAACGGGGGCCTGGCTACGGCTTCGGCAACCAACCATCACTGCAACCGCCCCTCCTTGGCCAATCCACAACGTTACTCACCACCCTCCTTCGGAATGGGGGTATCCTCTTAAGGAACGGATCTCCTCTAAACCTCTGCCTCGTACGGGCCGCGAGAATTATTTTTTCTACCGATAGGGAGGGGATGGTACCGGCAATCCCCGCAACTTTGATACTTATCCGCAATCGGAGTTTCTGATGGCCGATACGAAGTTGGATTTCGGCTCCTCCCTCTACCTTCCTCGGCGGGCCTCGGTCCCGGTTTTTGTTCTCCGTGATAACGACCGCATCCTCCGCCTTGGCCTCGGAGCCACCTCACAAACGGATGTCCTCAGTAGAGCTGCCAACGCAATGTGCTAACATCTTTACACGGATCCGCCTGAGGATACTCGTCAGCTTACCTTCCTCATTAATCAAGTTTTCTGCAAGAGTTGTTTTGCCACCTACCATGCCTCTTTAGGGGCCTTATCCCGAAGGTGGCCCCCCACACCTGGATATTTCGCGGAAACTGCGCTTTGTCAAGTCTTAAGACCCAGATGTCCTTCGAACCAGTAAAGGACGGATACACCTTCAGACTCTTCTCATGCTGTCAAACCTACTGAACGTCCGTCCCCTCCTGCTCCTCGCGCTGCCTTGCCCTTTCCATACAAAACCCAAGGCTGCGGATGAGGATGCTCTCTGGGTCGATCATCCTACGGCTCCGGACGACACTCCAAACACAGGACCCACAAATCCTATTGAAATTTCTCCGCCCCTACAGGCCGTGGTGACCCTAAAGACACTTAGCCTCGACCTCTCAATGCAACGATAAGTGAGGTGGTGAAACTTGGATCTGGTGCTGTATCCATGCTTGCTTGGGATTGCAAGGTTGCGGTGGAGACGCAGGGACAGTTTCGATGTGTGGATCGTCATTTTGATCTGTTCAGATACGCCAGGATTTGTCTTCAGTGCCGACCACCACTAAATGCGAAACCTGGTGCAGACTGACAGTAGATCAAAATGGCAATCAGAATACCAAAACTAGACCCTCCTTCGTAAATAGCACCGCACACAGGGTGTGCAGATCTGTGGATAGGCTTGAAATACGCAGGGTTTCCACTGCCATCTCTCAACTAGCTTGGATACTGGGAACACCAGCTCCAAGTTTCACAAACCTGACTCCACCTCCTCAATCTGACATAGTGCCAAGCTTGATCGATGATGGATACAACGCCAGAAAGAATAAAAAGCCTGTCCAGACCGTACTGGAACTGAGCAGTCCATCCCGCTGGCCCCTGAACCACAGACCGACCTAGAACTCCCACATGTGAAGGCAGTGGTATGGGTCATTCCATGCAGTGAATGTGAAGTACTAATGTGAAACAAACCAGGACGCGTATTACACCAGGATTTTTGAACAGTAAATGAGAACTTTATAGAGGTGGCTTCCCACTGCACCAAAGACCGCCATAGCTAGGAAGTGCTGCTGAAGTCAAATTTCTACTTGCCGTGAAAAAATCCATTACCCAATTTATTAGCGTTCTTCTTCTCTAATGCTGTTTCTACTAGAGATAAAACTAGTTCTAACGGTCCGCTCAGTGGCGTAACGTACAGGTAGGCTAGATAAGCATTGCTTACGGACCCCTGCAACTCGGGGGCCCACCAGGCGTCGAAATAGGGACACGGACAACATTGAGATTTTTGCATTGAAACAAGCTTGCCGAAAGTATCCCTTAAGAGCCTCAAGTAGCGAACTCAAGGTATGTAAATTTCATGTTCAAAGTGCAATATGTTATAAGCAACTCCCAAGTTCCCGTTTGACTAAGTGTAATAATGTAGCTAATAGCAAAGCTTATAATAATTCGACAGTAAAGTAGGCTAAAAACTACCACGCAGACATGTTTTTTTAAACATTAATAATTTTTCCAACATTATTTGTTTGCATTTCGAAGTAATTTTTTTTGGCTCAAGAGTTGTTGGTTGTTCGGGTAACGTAAATCAATGTACATTATGTGTGTCATTTGGACCAAGACAGTCGAAAAGGACAAAGATTTTATTTTTTTTGGGGGGGGGAGCAATGAACAAGGGAGGGCCCGACCATAAATTTTGCCTATGGGCCCAGTGACACTGTTACGCCACTGGGTCCGCTAGCTACTGCGCATCTACATTCGCAGCCTCCTTCATATATATGTAGTCGAGGCGGAGCGGCAGCGCTCTCCTTTTCTCAAGCCGCCATGCTGTTCACTTCCGGTTTTGCTGTGCTTACCTCAGTCTCGGCACCAGCTATCCGCATCCACTTCGATGCCGCGAGCAAAGGCGACACTGAGGGTATCTCCCCCCCCCTCCTCGCTCATCCGCTTCCCCTGTTCCTCTAGTAATTTCGAGCACCTCAGCATTCTCGAAGGATAAACAGGATATGTTGGAGCCTCCGCCTCCCAATCCGCTGCTGTCGGAATCCTTTCCTCCGCAGTGCAATACCACCGCCACATCCCCTACCCCATGTGGTCAGCCACCACCGGCGTTGGACCTCCGGTCCTCATCCTCCGAGCTTGCTCATACTAAGAGCGGTACTCACGCTTGAAGCTACAAGTCAAGGCGCGGAAGTCGGCGGCCAAGCTCGCTTAGTCCGCATCCGCCCTGCCGTTGGACCTCTCCTCTCGGTCCTCTCATACCTCCAAGCAGACTGATGAGCCGCTCACCCTTCACAGGTTCATTCCCTGATGGACTCTTCCTTACGTACCTTCAAATGTAAAGAACCAGACTACACGTCCGCTTGGTTAGCTTCCCTCCCCAAGCGTCATTGCTCCTCTGCATCGGCTGGTCCGTCATCTGCTGATCCGATGCCTCGTTCGCCTCCGCCACCTCCGTCCTCACCACCGCTGGATATTCAGGACCCATACTACTCACCGGATCCTTCGGACTTTGGGTTACCTGCCTCCGTTTTCTAACGACCCGGATCCCGCTGAGATCCCACTTCCAGACTTAATGAGGACAGTGGTGGAAATTATCCCGGACTGCTTCTTATACAAGCCCTCTGCATCTCCACCGGATACTGTCAAAAACAAGGGCCTGGCCGCAGGCTATGGCTTTGGTCTCAAACCAACCGTCACTGCAACCGCCCCTCCTTGGGCAATCCACAATGTTACTCACCACCCTCCTTTGGAATGGGGGGTATCCACTTGGGTAACGGATCTCCTCTAGAATTGGGCAAGGATTACCCTCCACCTTCTCCGGGCCGAGAAAATTATTTCTTTCGACTCATAGGGGATGGTACCGGCAACCCCCGCAACTTTGACACTTAACCGCAGTAGGAGTTTCTGACGGCCGATACGAAGTTGGATTTCGGCTCCTCCCTCGGCGGGCCGCAGTCCCGGCTTTCGTCCTCCGCGATAACGACTGCATCCTTCGTCTCGGTCTGCGGGCCGCTTCACAGGCGGATGTCCTCAGTACGGCCGCTAACGCAATGTGCACACGTCTCTATACAGATCCGCCTGAGGATACTCGTCAGCTTACCTTCTTCATTAATCAAGTCTTCCGCAAGAGTTGTTCTGCCACCTACCATGCCATGAACTGGTTTACCAGGGCTTTTTTCACCTCCACCTTGCTGCTTCGAGAGGTCGCTCTCAACACCGCCCCTAACCTTCATGCGTCTACCTGCCATCTCCTCCGCAACCAGCAGATTCACGAGACCGAGTGCCTCTTCAGGGGCCTAATCCCAATGGTGGCTCCGCACCTAGATATCTCGGAAGCCGCGTTTCGTCAAGTCAAGGGGATCCAGACGTCCTTCAGATCAACTAAAGGCCGACCCGCCTTACAACTCATCTCTTGGTGTCAAGCCTGCTAAACGTCCGCCCCCTCTGGCTCCTCGAGCTGCCTCGCCCTTTCCATACAAAACCCGGGGCCGCGGACGAGGATGCTCCCTGGGTCTGTCATACTCTTGACTCTGGATGACACTCCAAACACAGGACCCACAAATCCTATTGACTTTCCTCCACCCCTACAGGCCGTATGGGGTCGACTCAGTTTTTTTTGCCAAAGCCTGGCATGCTCTTACCACCGATTCTGTGCTTCGCTCAATTGTAACCGATGGCTTCAAACCAAGGTACCTCGCTCCTCCTCCGGTGGGCGATCCCCGTGGGATCGACAGTCTCGTCCCTTGAGCCCTTTACGTTTAGAAAGTCTTGTCCACAAAAAAGCTGTCCGCGTTGTTCCTCCTCCGTTCTCTCCGGGATTTTAGAGATAAATTCCTCTGCGACAAGGACTGCAGAACTCGGCTGATTTTCAATCTCAAGCCTCTCAATCGGTTTATCAACAATCCATTTTCAAATGGTAACTGTATCCTATCCGCGAGTCCCTCCGGATAAACATTGGACAGTGTCACTAGATCTAGCCGACCGACGCCTACCTACACGTTCCTCTACGTGCTGCTGTCCGCCACCTATTTCATTTTGTCCTCGACAACAGTTTACGAATACCTTTGTCTACCGTTCGGGCTCAATGCTGCCCTCCGGATTTTTACCTGCGTCCTCCGTCCAATCCTGGCATGTCTCCACCAACAACACATCCACGCCTTTCTGGACTGTCTTCAACAGACCTCTCAGGGGTTACTACAGCACTTACGTGCTGCCATGTCACTTTTTCATCAACTCTGCTTTGGTATCAATATCCCCAAATCCTGGCTCTTACCAGCCCAACGCTTTGTTTTCTTAGGAGTATCCTTCGACCTCCTCCGGGGGACGGTTGCTCCATCACCAGACCGGATCCAATCCCACCTGCTAACCTCTCGACAGTTTCTACGACAACCGCAGCACACCTTCCAGGACCTTGCGTCCGCTATAGGGACAATAGACTCGTTTGCGGATCTCGTCCCCTACCGTCTGCAACAATGGGTGGTGGGGGGGGGGGGGGCGACTCGAGCCTTGCTCTCAAGATGCCTCCTCAAGCCCGGGACCCATCCTTCCTTTGGTGGATGGATGTGGATGTTCTAAACTTAACTGCGTCCGTTCCCTTACACGAGCCCCTCTCCGACCTCAACTTATTCACGGATGCCTCTCGTCTCGGATGGGGAGTGCACGTCGGCGACCTCACAGCCTCTGCGGACACCGCCGAACATATCAACCACCTAGAACTTCGTGCAGTCCTTCTCGGCCTCCGCCAGTTTCAAGGCTTCCTATTCTCCAAAACTGTCCAGATTCTTATCGACAATATGACAGCGGTAGCTCACCTCCAAAGGCGGTGGGACTCGCTCTGTCCCTCCACCACATCACGTCCGAGATTTTCCAGTTCTGTATCGCTTCCCCGCATTCTGCTGCTACCGCTCAGCATTTCGGGACCCTTGAATGTCATTGCTGACTCCCTCTCTCGCAAGAAGCCCCCAATCAGCAAGTGGGCACTTAGCCCGTCCGTGTGCCATGCCCTTTTCCAGCTATGGCATCGACCGACGGTGGAGCTCTTTGCCACGAGCTTCAACAACGAACTTCCCCTGTTTGTCAGCCCTCTGCCGGACCCACGGGCCTGAGCAGTGGACGCCCTCACTCTGGACTGGAACCATCTTCATACTTATGCCTTCCCACCGCCTCGTCTCTTGTCACTAGTCCTCCGCAAAATCGCTAACTGCTCCGGACGATTTCTCTTGATCGCACCGAATTGGCCATCCGCAGCCTGCCCCCCCCCCCCCCTCCTTGTAGCTCTGCCGTACTGATTACCTGCACAACGGGACCTCCTCTCCCAGGACCAGGGGCGGATCCACCATCCGAACCTGTCCTCGCTACAGCTTCACGGTGGCTATCATCCGACTCCTCCGCTCAGCAGGCACTTTTGAAGACGCCTCTCATTGCCTCCAGGGCCGTGCGATCCTCCACTACGAAAGTTTACAACAGCCACTGGAAACGATGGTTTCATTGGTGTATCCCACAAAGCAATCCGATCAATCCGCCTATGCACGAATTCCTCAGATTCCTAACCTCCTTATTTAAGGAAGGTTTGCATGGGTCCACCATCCTGGTTTACCGGTCAGCATTAAATGCTGTCTTTAAGGCTGCTGGGAATACTGCCCTCCTTACGGATTATAAAATCTCCTCACTGATCCATTCCTTTCAATTAGATCATCCACGGGTCCCTAAGCGATTCCTGGACTGGGACATATCAGTCGTCCTCACGGCTTTAATGGCCCCTCCGTATGAACCGTTAGCCTCTGCCCGCCTCAGCCACCTCACGAGAAAAACTGTTTTCTTGGTTACTCTCGCTGCCTGTCTTCGCTGTAGTGAGTTACAAGCCCTATCTGTAAAGGAACACTACTGCTTCTTTCTACCAGACTTTAGCGGTGTTACTCTAACCCCTGCTTCTTCCTTCCGCGCGAAGTCCCAGAAACCTACTGAACGCAATCATGCACGCACGCCATCGCTATCCGCCATCCTGGGGGATGATCAGGAACGAACCTTGTGTCCTGTTCGTGTCATCGGATTCTACCTGAAGGCATCCTCTCCTATCTGGCGAGACCGCACTCAGGTATTTCTTCCCTTTACCAACAAAGCTGGAATCACTTCCACACGGATGATTGCTTCATGGATTAAAACCGTCGTCCTCCAAGCGTACGAAGCTTGTGCCGTCAATTGCATCAGAGGATATCAAAGTCACGGCACACGAACTCCGTGCCATTTCTACATCCTGGGCATATTTCAGCAATATTTCCATTAGACATGGAATCCGCTTCTTGGCGCCATCCTACCGTCTTCACATCCCATTATCTCCGAGATATGTCCCATCATGCTGACGGTTTGTACCGTGTTGGGCCGTTTATTGCAGCTCAGAGTACTCTGACCCTTGTCCACGCTGTCGCTTGACTTTGTTGCGAGGGCCAGTCACTAGCTAAGGGGACTCCGATCAAATGGCGCCTGCCACCTTGACGAAGTCTATGGGAATGCTAATAAATTGGGTAATGGATTTTTTTCACGGCAAGTAGAAACATCAAAATTCCAGGACACCCTGGTTAATTTGTTTCTATTGCCTATTGAAAAAATAATTACCTGGCTTCCCGCCCTCCTCCCCTCTCGTTGCCATTTGGGCAGGTTAGAGGTTTCGAAAAGGTGAGCGCTGCCGCTCCGCCTCGACTATATATACGAAGGAGGCTGCACAAAGGAGATGCGCAGTAGCTAGCGGACCGGGAAAACTCGTTTTATCTCGTAGAAACAGCATTAAAAAAGAATGCTAATAAATTGGATGATGTATTTTTTCAATAAGCAATAGAAACAAAAATTAACCAGGGTACCCTGGAATTTTGATGTTTTACCAAGAACTTCCGAGCACTTAAATTTTTCCAGCACAAAAATAAACCTCTTAAATATTCATAAGTCGTAACACCAATATAGTGAAAGTTGTTACTCCTGATCTCTTTAGGCCTCTCAAAATGCTGAGATGTCTGAATTCCCTTCTGTTCAAAACGAAAGACTATCTGCAATGCACAAGAAAAAGCTGCAGCGGGAAGTTTGAAAATATTTCCTACGTATACAGGGTGTTCGGAAATTGGTGTCAAATATTTTGAGGGTCCGCTGTGTGATCAAAGATAAGAAAAAGTCCTATAAACATGGGTCCGGAAATGCATCAGTCTTTAGTTACAGCCTCCCCCAGGTTTGGGGTAAACAGTTCTTAAATACCTCGTAATGATTCACCGTTTCCATTCCAAACTCAGGATATGTGCCATATCATACCTGGTATTTCAGTACTTCATAATACAGT